>NDXB01020214.1:14648-29587 GCA_002631895.1 Agapornis roseicollis | reverse complement strand
GTGTAGGGCATGGGTTGGACTTGGTGATCTTAGAGGTCCCTTCCAACCTAGTGATTCTGTGATATGATCCTAAATGACACTATCCTCACACAGGCCTGTGAGCAGGGTCCTCATCTTACAAATGAAGAGTCAATGCAGAGCATAACTGAGTGACCTGGCAGCTGAGCTCAGCTCTCAAAGGTAGGTTTAGCTTCTTCACTACTAGAGCATCCTTCCTTTCCCTGAAGAAGGATGGTGTGACTTCTCGGAATTTGCTTGAGAACCATGCCAGCACTGCAACTAGAAGTGATCTTACTGAATAGGCAATTAGTATCCTGTTTGCACACAGATTTTCAGGCAGAGTCCCTGTGTAATCAGCAAGAAAAATCTTTCCACTGTTTCCTAGTATACTGCCACATTTCTAATCTTTATTACACTGTTAGACAAGCAAAATTCTGATCAGGCCAGGCAATGACTAAAATTAGAAAAAATAAAATTAAAAATCTCTTATAGACTCTATCAGCCTTCGGACACAGCCCTGAACATGAGAACAAAATGCTTTTACATCCATCCACAAGGATGAAAAGGAGAGAAATATTTCTCTACCTTTTTAATTTTTTTTCTCCATTGATTACCTGAATCAACAACAGCAACAAGCAGGTGGTTTCAGGCACTTAATATTTAAAAAGCTCATCAATATTTTTTTCCCTTGCTCTCTATATCAAAACCATTTCTGTACAGTGGCAACCTGACTTAAAATAATGAAGATTCAGAGGATGCAAAAGGTCTGCTCCTATCACCTCTTCTACCTTTTCTATCAACTTAGCCCAAGTATGAGTGTAAGGCTGACAATCAGGGTCACTAAATTGATCCAAAAAGTATTTTCAGCCATGGGTATAGGTATTTCCTACTAATCCCTGAAGGGCAAAAGCAGTGAGTGAAGTCTTAGAGCACCCCAATGTGTGTGCATGCATGCAATTTCACACAGCTTTCATGTTGGAAGTAGCTAAAACTTCACTGGCTTGCAATATCTATTGAGCCATTCTATACATATTTATCATAAGTGGCACCATATCTGCAAACAAGTGAATTGTGAAGCTGAAAACGAGCTGCACAGACACTATCAATGTTACTGATGCTTCAGCAGACATCATTTTAGACCAATTCCTAAGCTCTCTGATTAAGAAAGGCAAGTCCAGATACCGTAGTCCTTTCCTGGAAGCCTGTCTACAGCACTTGACTAAAACCACTGCTAATAGCATTGACAACTCTAACTTCACTGTCTCCAAAATCTTCATATGGTATTTAAATAAGCTTTTTGATGTTAAAGTCCAGGCCATTTCCCCATTAGGTGGCTATTTCACTATATTTTCCATTTTGGACTTCTAGTAAAGCCTAGTTTCTGCATGTTGAATTAAATTCAGATAAACCTGGACAACAGAGATACCTCACCCTAGCAACCTTCATGGCAGTTCTGCCATTATGTCTCCAGGGACCAGATTTTACTTCTGAAATATAATATGAAATTTTATACTGAAGAAAACTTCAGCAGGCTTTCAATAAATGCAGTTCAGATTCATTTTTCCCCAAGACATACACAACTTGATCTGCTGCATACTCTCTTTGATGACAATACTGCATATTTTTTTCATTTTTCACTTTCTGAGGTCAAAAATAAGCTGACACTTATGGATATGCTGCATCTCCTTTCATTATGATAATTATTTCTCATATGAGAGGATAAAGTCATTCTAATTGCAAAAAGTTTGAATAAAATGCCTTTATTCTGCTGCATGCACTGACCAGATACTTTCTATGCTGGTTTATTACTGATGTTTTCTCTTACTGAAGTCATGCATAATGGCAAAAATTTACACAACATTTAGTAAATGGATCAAAATACATTCTTTGTCCTAACAGGGGTCCAATCCTGCAATAGAATTAAGCAACTGAAGCTACTTAGCTCCTGTGACTACTGATGCTTGTGACACCAAATTCAGTTTGAAGTACTCCCAGAGGGGTTTGGAGGACAGTCAGATATTTCAAAACCTTGAATCACCATTTATGGCACTAACTTTGAAAAGCCTCTATACCAGTAGCAAGCATTTTCTAGTTAAAACCTCATGTATTTCCTGCCTGCATGGTGTTTTACAGCCTCATGCATTTACTAATATTGTACAGTTGTGGATGCTATGCTTAAATAGGGAATAAAAATGCAAACACCTGGGGCAAAAAGCCTAATTACTGTAAACATTTTTCCAGTATTAGTATTCCTTGTACAGCACACTATGACCTATTTTATTTACAGGTATTAACACCACTTTAGAGAAACTATGTTACCTTAGTAAATGAGATTTATGACTGCAATAGGCCATAACCAATCCGTGTGCTCCGTTGAGCTGCACACATTGCTTGCTGGCTCCCCTCCTTGGAAAATGTGTGGACAGCACTGATCAACTTTTGATCAAAGGTTCTGCTGACTGGTAAACTCAGGCAGTGAGCAATTCCTAACCATCTGCTAGGGCACATACAAGCACAAACTTCTGTTTGAGTACATTTATATTTGATTAAAAATATGCAAATGCAAGTTGATAAATAGGTAATATAAAGTGTAAGTGAGGCACCACCATTTCGGTCCCCCTTAACGTGCACATTGCCACCAGGTATTTTGTTAGCTCGTAGCAAGGACCATACAGAGTCACCAGTGTATCTGCAATCACATTGTTTTCAGTGCATTTTGTTCTCTGAAACCAAGCTGTCCTAGAAAACGGTAACTGGGAGCTACTCTGTTTGGAAAATTCTTCTGAAAACTCCTTTCTCTTCCCCTCTTCATCATGAAGGAACAGTAGGAGAAAGCAGGGAGGAGGAAAAGCCCTGGGTTTCAGCTACTGAAGCCAACACACTGAGAAGGCACCAGAAATTGATGGGAGGAATTTGTTGCAAATGTTCACTGAATGTGAATGTTTTTGGAAATTCACCAGAGTACAAGGACACAAAGGAGTTCTCCAACATGTTCGGGTTGCTCTTAAATGTCAATCTCACACTGTGTGAAACCTCACAGAGAAGAGAAAAAAACACAACACAAAAAACCAATCCTGCTCACTGGCCCCTCCATGTACCCCCAGATCAGAGGGACACTGGCAAAGGAGCACAGAGCAGCTCACACTGTTGTGGACATGCAGTCAGCAAGGGAGGAGTAAAGCAAGATTTTTCTCTTCTTCCCTGCCAACGCATCTGGTTTACTGGCAAGGGCAAGCAGTCCCCTTACTGGTTTGCCTACAAATATTNAAGGAGCACAGAGCAGCTCACACTGTTGTGGCCATGCAGTCAGCAAGGGAGGAGTAAAGCAAGATTTTTCTCTTCTTCCCTGCCAACGCATCTGGTTTACTGGCAAGGGCAAGCAGTCCCCTTACTGGTTTGCCTACAAATATTTATGTAACTAAATACAAGATCTTTGTATCAATTCAGACGCAGTTTCTACAGGGAGTGACATGTGCTTCACAAGACTGTTGTACACCTTACTTCTAATTTAACTGTTTGCTATGATGTCAAACATACAGCATTCTTGGCCAAACCCACCTCCTTTTCATATGATCAGTGTGCAAAAATACTGAATTCAGAATACAAGACGTTATCGACCCAGTATCACAGTATCAAAGCAGTGCCATACATTAATATTCAGACACACAGTTTACCGTCTTATTCACATGAGGATCCCCAAAATATCAGTTGCTTTACAGCATGCTTGACAGCCATAAGCTGCAGCTGTGCTGCATTGAAAATTGGCAATGCTGACGTTAAACTGAAGGAGCTTTTTGAAGTAATGACAAAGGCACTGATTGCCTTCTTCCAAAGAGAGGAATATTATTTTTCCTTTTTAAATTTTAACATAGGAGAACAGAGCCTGGAAACACACAAGTGGGGTTGCCCAAAGTCCTGAGTTCAACCCCTAATTTATAAAGGTCTACACATCTCTCCAGTCCTGCCCATCTCCCTTCCAAATACTGCCTCTCTTTGAGACACATCTACTTTCACATTACTTGTCAACTCCCTCCACTAAATTCAGTGGATTCTGCACAACCCTCGAGTTTGAGCTGTTGCATTTTAGTTGCTTGTAAGGCAATAAGAGCAAAGTAGACAGACCAGCCATATCCAGTTTTCACAAACTGCTGACCACAGCAGCACTAATAAGGATCTAATGGTATTGGGTGTACAAATAATACTTTCACTGCAACCAAAAAAAAAAAAAACAAATCAGTGATGGAAAAATATACTACAAACTACTTGGCAGAACTCTGTCTCATCACAACTATGCTTTATACTAACTGAGCTTTGAAATACCTGAACAGTTGAGTGTGATGAGACAGATTTCTAGGATATGCTTTTTAGAGTTGCATTCCCTGCTCATTCTTAACAATGATCTGGCATTACTGCATTCACACACAGTGATGCATTCAATTTTAATGTCAAAGAGGAAAGACCTTCTGAAATTGCCAAATGATATATAGTAGGAAATTTTCAGGCTACTTTTTATACAGATATTTAAAGAAAATCAACCACTACACTCATTTGGAAGTACAAAATATACTTCACATTTTGACTGGGATTACAGATTATATACCTTGTCCTCATTTACTGCACAGCATGAGCTCTGGCACCTGGGTAAAATCATTGAAGCTAAGTAGTGCTAAGCCCTTTACTTAAAGAGGTTAAAAGTGGCTCCTTCAAGAAGGAGAATGCTACTGCATGGGTTTAAAGAAATAGTCCGTTTCTACAGATGTCCCACCCTTCATAGGGGACAGTTACGCTCAGTGTAGTTGTAAGAACTGCAGAAAATACCCTGAGCCTTAAATTTTGCCTCCCTTGCTAGTGCCTTCTGAAAAGGGAAAGGTCTTCGCTAACAATGACTCCTCTATGACTCCAGAATGTAAAGAGCCGTTGTTTACTTTGCAATACAGTAACACTTTTATCGCTTCTATCCCCTGAGGAAAATAATGCTTCTTCCTAACTACACAATGCTGGACAATTACAAATCTAGATTCTGAATGGCCAGCACTTAAGTGCAATTATGACATTTTATCACCCCAATATTATGCAAAAGACTTATGAACAACAAGAATAAAACCACACACAGACATATACAGACACATTCTGTATGCAAACAGGAGTGCATTTGAACTCAGAAGAAAGAATAAGCTTCTTGCTGATGTATTTTTCTTCCTCCTCCTTAAGAAAATGAAATGGAGATTTCACTGCCACCAGCATCACATTAAGATGTTGTAAAATATTAATTGTGCAGTGTTTCTAAGTAACTAACACAGATGTTAGAAATCAGGGCAATTAATTCATCACAAAATAGCAAAGAATATTTTTAATTATTTAACTGTGCTTTTTACAAACAAACAAACAAAAAAAAAGAGCTGCAAAATGTCTCTATTACATGCACAATCAACATGTGAAGTACACAAAACCAGTCAAATGGACTTCAGGTTTTAGTTTAGCAATGGCTTGATTAATAAGTCCTAAAAATACATGCAACTTCATCATTATCTATTCTGACTACTCATTAATTTTGTAGTTTTTTTTCTCTAATTAGCACTGTATTTTACTAGCATGCTTATATAACGTATTAAAATATGTACGTACCAAAATTTAAGTCCACGGGGACTGCTAAGTGCAATAATCAAAGGTGACTTTTGCCTGTAAAAGCCCTTTCCTGTGGTTATCTCAGTGCAGTCGGAAGGGATATTTCAGCACCATAAGAAACAGATTTGCAGTTAGGCTCAGTTTTTTCTTCAGTTAAAGTGCATTAAATCTCGTTGGCAAAACTGCCTAGATCGTAGAATTCGACATCACTATAAGTCAATGTGTTACATTACAGATCTTCTTAACATATCATTAAAATGGTATGGAAAGTTTGGCTTTAAAAAAAAAAAATGCAGTGGTAAGAGAAGACAGGTGCTTGCTTCTTTAAATCCACATTCAGAGAAGNATAAGTCAATGTGTTACATTACAGATCTTCTTAACATATCATTAAAATGGTATGGAAAGTTTGGCTTTAAAAAAAAAAAAATGCAGTGGTAAGAGAAGACAGGTGCTTGCTTCTTTAAATCCACATTCAGAGAAGACAGGGTATAGATAATGGGAGGGTATAAACAACACCCTGCTTTGAGGTCCAGCAGAGGAGAAACGGGATGATTTTTACCCACTTTACAACATAGAAGATTACAGCACCATCATATGCACTAACACTGAGATTTCTAAGGTGCCTCATTTGAATATGTTCTGTGGAGACAAAAAGAAAGGAATATAAGGAATGGAAAGCATCCTATCCAAATGGCTTCTTGCAGCAGGAAAGACGCTCTCTCTTTGCCACTTAGATACAGAAGGTCTGAGGCAGCCTAGCTCGTGGCATCGTCTCTCTCCCCCCTCCCCGTGACTACAGGCAGGCTTGCTCTCTCCAGCTGCCTTAGTCAGTTGATGCTTTTGATTAATCAGGGATTCTCAAACAAAGAGCAAGCCTACCTTCGCGTGCCAGCAGGGCTGTGGGGCTCCTCTCCCGCCGCAAGAGTCGGGCTGCCCCGGCCCCCCGCGCAGCCAGCATCCTAGCACCTCGGACAGCGGCCGCTCCCCCGCGCCAGGCCCATCGGGCGGGCGGGCGGGGCGGCGGTGGCGGCGGGGCCGCGCCGGGAGCCGGAGCGCGGCAGCGGCGTCGGTCCTCGGCTCCGGAGGCTCGGGCGCTCGCAGAGCCGCCCAGCTAGAGCTAGGCAACAGTCTCTCTTTTAGCTCCACTGCACTGAAGACTGATTAGCACGTAATCCAGTGGGGGGAGAAAAATAAATAAATCTGCATGAACAGCACTGTACATCACATTTAGTCTATAGGTAGGAAAGGATATGAAGCAACGCCCTTCCCCCCCTCCTTTTCCCCTTCCCAAAAAAGGGAATGTTCTTCCACGAAGAATGTGTAAGTTAACCTTTAGCCCATGTTATGGCTACTTAAAAGGAACATCTAAAGCTCTGTTTGATACCTCATATTGATGTATCTTTTGCACTCACCCTCACTGAAAAGCAGTGCAAGGCACACAATTACTGCTGACGCAGGGTAGCTGCTGCTTGGGGAAAGAGGGGAGGAGCTTCCTAACCTCATCAAAACAACCTCCCACCACCTGCTCCCAGTGCTCGGAAACAAAACTGTGCTACTTGGACGGAACAGCATTTACACTGATTTACTTAGATCGATACCTGCACTCTGGAAAGAAGCATTTGGCCAAAAAACATTCAGGGTGCAACTATGTCACCTTGTGCTGATCCAGAATTTATGAATGTAATGGTTTGGTAGAAAACATTCCCTTCTTTCTGAACTGGATCAATCTGTGTTGTTGTTTCTCCTCACAGAACATGTGCAGTTTTGCTTTCTCTCCCCAAAACCTGCAGTCTGGACACAAAGCAAAAGCATTCACTCCCTCCACAGAAGCCAGTCAGCAGGGAGAGGTCTGAGTGTGCACAGAATGCATTACCCCATTGTTCAATGCCATTTCATTCTTCCTTTCTTAACTCACAGGTGTATTTTTCTCTTGCACAAAATACTGGTTTTGATGTTACAGTAAGACTTGAATTTATTTCTAGAAGTAATAACAGAAATTAAAATAAAATGCTTCCAAAGAAATGCAAGTACACATGCAAAGCAGTGCTAGTACAGAAATAAGATCTCACCTATATAATGCAGGAGAACTTCCAGATTTATTACCCCTGACTGTAATATCCCAATTACCTTCCATTCAAGAGCACTCAGGATAGCCACCTAGACACATTGGAAAACATGGCGACCTCCAATGGTGACAAATACTAGCATTGGAACCGTAGCCTGAAAAAAACCCTGCTCCTAAAAGTCTCTCTCAAATTCACTAGTAACTCACTCACTCATTGTAGTGGTGCACATCCCAGCACACTTCTTGCAACCCTGTGAAGGTTTGTGAAGGGCAGTGAAACTTCCACATAGCATCTCCAAGAGACCATTTCAAAAGGATGCTTTAAGAGCTACAAAGAGAGCCCAGAGGCTAGCCCATAGCTCTGCTTCTGATTAACTTCCTTGAAGGATACCTTAAGAGCAGCTGTGACTGTTCAGTAATTGAGGAATTAGATTTTCATCAGCTGGAGATTCCTGTCACATAACACCCCCTTCTTTCCAATACTCTTCCAGAATTAAAGACTATCCTTATCTCTGCCCCAAGCCATGCACCAGAACCAAACAAATAGCCAAGTCAGATTTCTTTCTGTGTTACTTTCAAAAGATACTGTTGTAAAGTCATTACAGAGTAACTCAAAGGACTACTAATTTTAAATCTATGAGTGTGAAATACTTGGCTATGTCTTCACCACATGGTTTATCCTAGTAATTGAGCTGACTCCAATGCAATCATCTTCCAGACTACTTACATTATTGTACCTTTTGGCAGATTCCACACCTTACCATTCTTGCACCAAGGTTCCTAGGGACCTATCCCTATCTCCATCAGCTCTGGAAACAAATGTCCATTTTTCCTTCCAATAA
This sequence comes from Agapornis roseicollis, assembly GCA_002631895.1. Classification (NCBI taxonomy): domain Eukaryota; kingdom Metazoa; phylum Chordata; class Aves; order Psittaciformes; family Psittacidae; genus Agapornis; species Agapornis roseicollis. The sequence continues at coordinate 21,055 of NDXB01020214.1, read as the reverse complement.
CACTGTGGGAAGGGCATGTGGGAATATCATGACTTCTACAAGGCTAGCAGTTCCATTCTTGGTTAAAGCACACACTTCTCTCATCTGCCTCCACAGCAGATATCATCAACCCAGAAAAAAGCACCTGCAGAATCAATCATGGGACTTTCTGCATGGAAGGCAGAAGACCTGGATCAAAACTCAGAAAACCTGAATTGTGGTTCTCTCCCTGCCTCCCAGTTTCTTACAGAAAAGGGCTATGATCATCTTTAAACATGTTTAATGACAACCATAATGAAGCTACGACTGGCTTTCACTCCTTAATTTTACAAGACTTAACCAGTACAAATACATGCACCTCCAGAAAATTTACTACCTATGTTCTGCTGGAGCAGAGGTCTCAATTTGGCTTCCTGGTTTCCAGACAGCTAGCAGTGGAGAAACACTCATTTCTTACAGTAGCTGCCAATCTCCAGTTCCCATCTCCTTTGCTCCACATCCTTTCCAGAGGTTACAACCACAAAGAGGTCTGGCAGATGTACTTGTACTAGGCTTCATTACACAGCACACAGATGAACTCATTTTATTTATGTGTATGTACACACCTACACATACATATATAATATAAATACACATAAAGACAGGAAGAGATGTCACTTGACCTGTGGTTGACGTTTGCACAATGGGAAAAGAGAAGATAACCAATCTGCTGTGGAAAGGCACACTGGCAACTACTCAGTCTTAGAATAGTTGTGGGATATCACAACCTCCACCTGGCCATGCTGTAAGTAGGCTGGAAGCATACACTATATAATGGGGAGAAGGCAGACCTCTGCAGGAGGCTGCTTTGCCAAGGGGATGTCAAGCTCTTTCAGGCTCAGAGACAAGTGGATTTGCAAGGCCTGAAGACTGCAGGCAGCAGAGAGACACAGGGCTTTCAAGAGGAAGGGAATATTCATTTACGATGCTAACTGAGCACTAAGTGATTCACGAAGACTGTCTGCCAGTTCCTGAAGTAAGGGAAGCTTGAGGACAAATGAATTAGAGTTCAGTGCTGTTGACTTAGTTTCTGTTTTGTTCCTTAACAGCAGAAGGCTCTCCAATAAAACAAAATCTGCTGTTTCCAGATCTGACACTGGTAACACCTGACATTTACAAAATTATTTACATTTATGAGGGTCAAAAAGGACAGGTTTCTTTACTTTTACCCTGGCTTTGGCTGGGATAGTGCTATTTTTCTTCATAGTAGCTAGCAAGGGCTGTGTTTTGGATTTGTACTGAAAACTGTTGATAATACAGGGAACATTTCAGTTATCGCAGAGCAGCCTTTTCTGCTTCTCATACCATCCCACCAGTGAGAAGACTTGGGGTGCATAGTAAGTTGTGAGGGGATACAGCTGATGTCATGTTCAGCTGTCATGTTCAGCAATAAAAGCAGGCAGAAGGAAGGGCAATGTTGGGAGTTATGATATTTTGCCTTCCCAAGTTACTGTCTCCTGTTTTCCTGGAAATGGCTGGATGCCTGCCTGCCAATGGGAAGTGGTGCATGAATTCCTTGTTTTGTGTTGCCTGTGTGCATGGCTTTTGCTTCACTTATTAAACTGTCTTTGTCTCAACTAGGAGGTTTTTTTTTTACTGTTCCAATTCTCTCCACCATCCCCTTTGAGGGGAGTGGGTGAGCAGTTGCGTGGGGCTTCAGCATAAGCAGGGGTTAAACCATGACAATTTTAAATGTACCACCCATCAGCTTCTCCTGAGAAGGAAGCCCCCTTGGCAAATGTTTATATCTCACCTCCAGGCCATAGATGAAGAGTTCCATGAATGGAGACTCCATAAGACCTAAACCTCCTGAAATTGAAACCAGAAACAAAGGACTTGAACCTGGAAAGTCCTAACACCTAACCAAGGGGAGTGTGGTTTGAACCTACATACTTGTACCCAAACTCTGCCTCTCAGTGAATGGGAAGAGAGAAGCTGCTGAGTAAGACCTGTCAGTCAGATTTTGCCAAAACCAAAGGCTTACCATGGGGAAAAAGCTAGGGGTTGGCAGTTTATTTGCACTTCCAAATACAAGGCCATCAAGATGCTGATTTTGGCTCATTAGCATGTTCATTGGCTAAGCTAAGTTAAACTTGGTTTGCTTATTTCTCCTTTACCCTGCCTCCTTAGCTTCAGTTACTTTTTCCTGCCACCTGTGCACTCAATCTGATTTCTGGCCCCACCTCTTAAGCCTAGGACTTGCTACTACCCCTTGAGCTTTCCAGCAGCTGCATTTGGCTGTTTCTCACTCCAAAACCTGGTACCTGCTTATAATCAGTCCCAACTGTTAGGACCAGACCAACTACCTTAATTTCATGATAAATCAGTCATTTCTTCCTAGACATTATCATTCTCATATGAGCAAGGCAAGTGAAATTTTCTATGTCAATCTCACCTGTGGTGCATCCTAAGTCTTAGCAATCACTGTGCCATGTCTTCAGTAGCGAATTGTGCATGTGTGAAAGAAGCTACTTAGATTTTTATTTGTATTTAATTCTAACTTAATAAATATTTTAAAACAGCAGTAGGTTAACTCAAAATAAATGGATAGAAAGCAGACTGCATCCAAAACCAAGCACAATACTCACCAGAACCTTGACCTTAAGCAACTTTTTTCAGATTTGGTTTGTTCATGCTCCTAGTATCCACCTATGATTATGGTAAGTAAAGTGAAAACCTAAGGATCTATTTCAACATGATATGCTGAAGTACTAAATTGAACCTTAGTGGTTGCTTTTCCTAAATTACTTCTTTCCATGCCCCAGATAAGGGGAAAAAACACCCATGTTAAAGCTTAAGTGTTGTTAAAACCATGGAAGTTGTGCAGTCATTCCTCCTCTCAGCCACATTTGGCTCCTTTTGCCCCTGACCTCTCCCTCCTAACACACAGTGCTGCCATGACAAGTAAAACTTTACTCCTCCTATTACAGGAAGAGTAAAGGAAGCTCTCGTAGCTTCACCTTGGCATTTCTTTCTGTTATTTCAGACCCCTCTGTAGCACCCTTTCACTTCTCTGCAGTACACAGTCTCTATCCCTCCCAGCAACTGACTATCCATAGCCGTCACACAGACTCCTCAGAGGGCTGAGGAGGATTCTTCTAAAGGTACAACAGTAGAGGGGTCTCCAATCACATAAAAAGCCAATTAAAGTTAAATGTTTAACTGCCACCTGTGCCTTTTAAGGAAAATCTCTTCGTTTTCCCCAGTGATCAATTTTTTTTCACATGGGACCAATTTTGCTGTTATTGCTTAGGCAAAATTCCCATTGAAGTCCACAGGGAACTTTGCCTGAATACAAAATGTGGAGCTAAACCCTGCATTTATTTGCATAGACCACAAATCACAAAGATCATGTCCTGATGCAAGTGATTTATCCTACATGACAGCTGGTGCAAGTGGGCTATTTTTAACCATGATTTGTTGCAAAATATTTTGTGATATTTACCATTCAAAAAAAAGTCAATTGATTCTCTTAAACTGGATTAAACTGAAAGATTCTGGCTGCTTTCCAAAGCCATTAATTACTAAATGGTACATTTTCAACAGAAATGTTAAGCTATATGTAGTTCTTCTGGAGCCAGTTAGCTCCTAGCTAAAATCAATTAAAGCTGGTAAAGATACATTTCTATGGTCAGGTCCCAAATATAGACACCTGTATTGATAGCATAGTGGATGCTGGGAAAATCCTTCAACACAGATGCAGTTGTATGAGTAAAACTGTGCTTTTACTGTTTAGCTCATACAGGGGCAGCAGGTAGGTTTATTATTACAGGATAAACCCATCTGTGTCAGTACGGTTGCACTCATAACACTCTGTTTCAGCTATAGTAGCATCAATTTTCTAGCCCCAGAGCAGCATGCTTTATCCTACGGAGCATAAAGGCAAGTCCAGTTTAAGCTTGCTTGTCAACCCCCCACCCTAGTCTCATTCCCATTTGTATGGCCTTGCAGGGAACTGGGTCATGGAAATGATCCAGAACAGAAATAATTTTGGGTGGGAATGAGGGAGAATCCAACAAAAACAAAGAAAAGCGTGTTCTTTTCAACCAGATCACTTCCTTGCACTAGACAATGCAGAGGGCACTTCACAGCGTGAGAACAGTACCCCTGCCAAAGTGGTCAGTGACTTCTACAGTAAAAAGTCCTTATGCTACAGACTCTACTGGTGGGCTTAAGCTTCTATCTGAATGACTTCAGTGCCCAAGCAGCACACATGCCAAAGCTGCTGCACTGAGACTTGGCCTGCTGAAGCCTGCAGGAGCAACAAAAATCCCTCAGGCAGTTGGAAGCTGACAGGCAGTCCTTCCTGCCCTAGAAACTCCGCAACTACTCTGGCAAGCACATGCAACCACTCCAGTACTTGAAGGCAGGCAGAGAAGTGTATGTACACAGTATGCAAATGTGACCAAGTATGTAAGTTGCAAAGTGCTTTACCAGAGTACTTGATGATCTCCAAGCATTTCAAATTGTGTAAGCTAGCACTGCAGCTAAAAAAAAAAAAAAAAAAAAAAAAAACACAACAAAAAAAAAAAAAAAAAAAAAAAAACAAACCAGAATCAAGAATAGCTCTGCTTTCTTTCCACCCTCAGCTATTCCTCTGGCCCTGTGCTGGCATAAATGCCTCTTGGCCGTGTGGCGAAACAGATTGGGAAATTGATCAAGCTGAGAACTAGCCTGGGATTTTGGCACCACATGGATGTTATTATTTGTGAGAGGACCACCCTGCCTATGCAATCAGTGGGCAGCAGAGAGCACAGCCCAGCAGATGGAAGGCAGGCCAGTTGGGTCTCATTCAGGAGCAGCCAAGTTCTTGCTTTCATCTAAGTTACTCAGACTCAGCTGTGAACAAGGACCTCCAGTGAGCCCCACAGCATTTCTGACCTCTGCAAAAAATTGCCTGGAAGCCCACAGAGCACAAGATCTGTAACAGCAGACCATGATGAGGTCTAGAGCAAGAGGTGTGGGAATGGGGGTTGAGAAATTTTCTTGAAACTTGAAGTGTCCTATCTGCACTCATTAATATAATCTGTGTACTTTTTTTTCCAGCACTACATGTCAGTCAGTCCCATCTAGTCAGGAAATGGGCAAAGAAGGGAAAAAGTCAGAGGTTGCTCACTTTCACCCAAAAAAGCATCTAGACCACTAAAAGGCATGGGAAATACAGATAGAATGGAAAGACTCGAAGAAGAAATTGTAATTTGTACTTCAGGACTAACAAATTCCTCTATTAAAGAATGCGGTTGTATGTACAATAAGATAGCCTTTAAGAGTAAGCTGTGGTTGTTGCCTAAATTCTTTAAGGCATTAACTTTATAAAGAAACTAAAGGATGCAATAAAGCTTAAGTACATTTTACTGAACAAATAAACAACACAACTATATCATGTATTTTCAAATATGCTTGTTTCCAATACTTAATAAAACCTCACATGATGTATTTGTTGCTACACACTTCAGGACAGAAGGACAAATGAAGCTGGGACAAAAGGCTCTCAGACCCTTAGAGAGAGAATGCACAGCTCAGTAGAGACAAGGGAAAAAAAATGTAAGGAAGGCTACCTCAAGCCAAAGAATAGATGGCCACAGCAGAAAAGAAGAAAATAAGGGCATGCATGTGTATTTACTTCTTCATTTGCTGTTCTTAATGAAACAAGGATTGTATCATTAACTGAGTTGAAGAAACAGTGACCTTTGGTGATTTTAAGAGGTGAGGAAGGCTAGTTACCTTGTTCTGTTCATATCATCTAAACCAGCAAGTATGCTTAGGGAGGCAGCAACTATGTAAGGTAGTGGCTACGCTCTAAGCTTCCTTATGGTCCATAGGAAACCAGCGTTAGGAGGTCATCAGCCCCTGAGCTCAATCCAAGCATGAAGAGCTGTGGGCAGAGACAATGGAGACTAGCTGTCATGCAGTCAAAGTCACTGCCAGCAGGCTTGCCATGGCAGCATGTGGCCAGGTTCCCCCAGCCCTCATTAACTGCTCTTGGCTTAAACCATATGCAATGATCCAAGGTTAAAAAGCATGAGGGGAAGACCTTATTGACAGGCTGGTGACAAGGTGAGAGATAATATAGTAGCCTTGGTTCACATCAGCTAACCAGTTCCTCTGGTCATACACCATCTAGGCTCCCATGAGGATAACAGGGAAAAGAAGTCAAATTTTTTCCCATAAATTTAGGGACGCATTTTAGGTACATTGGTATAGGCAAAAAGAAAGAGCAGTAGCTTCTTTCTTACATTCAGAAAGTCCTCATCTCAACAGACAAGAGTTGACACTTGGAACAACACTTAAGTTGTAGTAAACACCTTGACCAATGTGAGCTATTTTTCCCATGCTCAGACATAAAGCAATTAAAAAAAAAAAAAAAAAAAAAAAAAAAAAAAATACTA
>NDXB01020213.1:132907-148913 GCA_002631895.1 Agapornis roseicollis | reverse complement strand
AAAAAAAAAAAAAAAAAAAAAAAAAATCAAAAAAAAAAAAAAAAGAAAAAAAAAAAAAAAAAAAAAAAAAAAAAAAAAAAAAGAAAAGATGCAGGAAGGCAATAGGAACATAGAACAGAATGGGATAATCGTAAAACTCAAGAGGTTATTCAGCTGAACAGTTATCTTTCAGAAAATGGAAATCCAGCCCAAATGAAGCCACAAGAAGTGTAAAACAGGAGTTGGGAATTGAGATTTGGTTGTGAAATACATGAAAGCAATGTGAGTCCTATTATTTCAAACATATCCTGCACAGCAGAGTTGTAGAGGGCTAGGAGGGAATGTGAACAGCAAGCAGAAAAACGAAAAACAAAGGAGAAATTATGCAAATGTATCAGATTTGGGAAGCTGAGATTGTTGCCTCCCCAACAACTTGAATAACAGTGTTTAAATACAACTTTCTTTTTGTAGAAAGCACCACTCTCTAAGCAGCCCTTCCAAATGCTTTCCCATCTGTTTCAACAAATGTGATAATGAGGAGGTTATGCTGCAAACTTTGGGAAAAAATCAATTTATTTGTCCATGCTATGAAACACAAAGCAGGTAAAAAGTCATGTCAGTCACTGTACCACGAGTGAGCATAATCACAAATACCTTTCCTTTTCTTAGCTCTGCTTTGCATCCTAAGAGAAAAGCACTTCCAATTTAGGTTTGACCAATTTAGGTTTGAATGAAGAAGAGGGCAAATTAGATCTCTCACAACTCTGCCCTGTATGGATGTCTTAATCATCTATAAAAATGAACTATGTCTGGAAAAGGATTTGGCAACTAGAAGACTTCGTTTCCCTTAATGTGGGCTGTTAACATGTGTCTGAAAACGTAGGCATCTTATTAAGCTGTGCATTCAAAATCGAGGGAGGTTTTTAACTTTGTGCAGGAGCAAGGGACTCTTTCTGTCCAGTGTTATTCCTCCAGAGATTCTGCTAATCCCTAGCAGAAAGCCTGTCAGTTTCCACATCCTCAGTAGAAAGTGGCAGTTGACTTAGCTGGTGAAGTGGAAGCTGACCTCTAAACCCCTGGCCTTTGTATCCCGACTCTGTCTCAGTATAATTTTGAAGTGATTCCAGTGGAAGTGACTAGATTTATCAGTGTGTGAATCTGGGATGTGTAGTCGCAATCTGGCTAGGGCTGAATCCTCTGCTTCTTGCTCTTATTATTCTCAGTGCAGCTGAGATCTAAAAAAAGTCAGGAGAATGGTCAGAACAGGAGTTGTCAGCATTAGGTTAAGGAAACCTTATAAACAGTATTTGGATCAAAATAATAAGGTCTATGAAAGCATCCACATAAATACAGTGCCATGGCTCTAGGGCTAATCTGTATCATTACAGACCTTTGATACAACATCCAGCACCACAGGCACAATGTGGTCTGTTGGAAGCTGGGTGGGGTACAAAGTCCAAGCTATCTATATTTCCTTCAGTCTTTCCAGCATCCTTGTCATTTTCTCAGGTAGAAGAAGGTGGGTATTGTGATTCACTGATCTCTATTTTCTAGATAAACTGAAAGAATTCAAGAGAAAAAAAATAAGGTTTCATGGGTAGAGAGATTACAGTGTGTCAGAATATTAATTATATTCTTTCTGGAAGCTTTCTGTTGGTGGTATTTAACTTTGCCCATTCATCCCAAATTTCCAGATATCCAATGGTTTCCCTGGAGCAGCAAATCTAACCAAGTTTCTTTCTGAACACCCCCCAAATTCCATAGAAATGGTGACTTCAGGCAAACCAGCAATACATGTGTATCTGGAACGCATCACAATACCACATATACACCGTGCAGATGGCCCTCACCACGCGGTAAATCTGAAGTCCTCCTCATGCTTCAGATTTACTACCCATATGCAGAGCAGCTCTGCAAAGCACAGCTAATGGGGCCAGTGTTTCCGGGGATGATCACTGCATGTGAGTGCTGCAGCACATGCTGCTGCCTGGGAAGTCCCTGCCAAAAATCCAGCAGTCTTCCTTCCCCTTTCATCCAAGTAATGAAGGGTAGATAGTATTTTGTTAGAAAGGTATTTGTCCTGTGGAAGCAGACAATGACAGCAGCAAAAACAGAGGTGGGGGTGGTAATGCTGCTTGCATTTTTTCTGGCTTTACCTTGGCTCTGCAGATGGTGGGTGCTGATGCAGCCCTGCTGCCCTCCTACCCATGTGTCCCGTCTCTGTCCCCCAGTGTTACATGGGGAAGAGGCTGTGCTTGTGTGTCCCTGCAGCCATGTGGCTCCAGCTCTTCTGCACAGGTTCCTACTGGTTGCTGGCTCTACCCCACCATCTGCAGCCTGGGAAGTCCATAATCATCACAGTCATTCAATGACCAGCTCCTGCTTACGTTATGGAAAAGAGTGGTTCAACAGAACTCACTGCTTAAGGCTCTTGGGCCTTAAAGGCTCTTCTCCTTTTCCTAGCCTGGAATAATCCACCTAGTTAAATACACTGCTAGAGATATCTCTGTGACTCATTTTTGAAGGAGAAGAACGAGTTCCTCCCAGGAAAGGGAAGAGTTGCGGCCAAAAAGTATAGCCCAGTTCCTGCTTGGTTAAATAGTAATTTAATTTGTTGCTGGGATATTATGGTCTTATTAATTGAGAATTATGATTTTGGCTAGGGTAGGCCTCTGTTTTAATTTGTATCTGCTGAATACAGTCTAAATTCACTCTTTGATATTTCTTTCCTGACATGGTAACAAGAGAAAGTATAGGACAGCTTGTTTACTGTTTGTTTCAGCGTATTGCTGAATTTTATGAGTCAATACATTTCATTTCCAGAACTGTGCACTTCAGTAGAAAGAACTTCATTTTAGAGCTGAAAGGCATGTATAATGTCAATAAAGACAATATTATCACATTAGATATTGCTATGAAACGCATATATGTTCTTAATGATTTCTGGCTGGCTTCAGGACTGAATTCCTATCAGACATTCATTTCTCTCCTCATGCTCGCTCTCTATTTGCTTCTGCTGCTATCAGGCAACACCATGCTTAATAGAAATCTTCTGCCTTTCTGTTAGCAAGTAATGGCTATGTGCAATCTGGCATGTGTTGGGTATAAAGAAGCTGTTAGTGCTTTTTCATTGTTTAGGTAAATGTTTCCTCTTTGATCCGACATCTGCCCTCTCTGCTGCTCACACTGCAAATTGATGCAGTTCTAGCAGAAGCATGGGAGACATTTATAGGGTTTCCTGTTATGGAGTAATTTGGGGAGCATCATTTTCCCCTGTTCACTTTTTATCTCCAGCAGCAACAATCCAATTCTTTGTGTTTTCAATGGGAAGCCAATTCTTTGTCTTGCCCTTTCCTTCTAGTTCTCCCTGAAGGCTATAGAAAGAAAGAACATGAATAACCAAGCCATGAAATCACAAAATAGTCCCGTTTACTGTTATCTTTCCAAGAACAGTGAAGGCATTAAAGTTCTGAAACCTTTTTTCTTGAAGCAAAGATTGCAGCTAGAACAGGAAATGGCACAACATAAATTCAATTTGTGACAATTATTATAACATGAAAGGGAAATAGTATAAATCACTGATGTCAAACACTCTGTTCATTGGCTAGGTCTGGCCCATTTGAGCTATTTATCTAGTTTCTCTGACAGATTCAGATTTTGCACCACACATGCTTTCATTTTCTAAAAGACGTTTCAAGTTTTTATGCTTCTGAAAAAGAGCTTCTGAATATGCTCTGAGTAGAAGGTGGTGAAGTAAAAGCTGGTAGTTGTCTTTTTTTAAACGTCAGGGGAAGAAAGTATGTTGCATTCAGCAATGTCTACCTCTCTTCATCTCTGTGGGTATTAACACTTGAACTTAAAGATAATTTTTGTGGTTGATGTTGAAATGTTTCTCAGAAATTAATTTTAGGAAAAGATGAAGATGCAAATTGGGGGGGAGGGGGTTGTAAAAAAAGTACAGACATTTTGAAGAAAATGAACTAAAGCATATCACCTAAATCTAACAAAAACTTGTTAAACTCCCACGCCATTTTAGCCATCAATGGTGTAGGTGTGAAGCCTAAACAGCTAAAGAGAAATAGACCCATCTGGGGAATCATAAGAAAAAGCTGTGTTGAATTCTTCACCCCATCTGTATACAAGCCTGACTCACGGTCTCCTGGGGGTCTCCCAGTTTTAGCCACTTCAAAGAGTATTGTGTAGTATTTTAGAATCAATAAAGTTGCGTAAAATGGATTTTTGGCTTTTCATATTCATGCAAAAAATTATTTGTATTATTACAAATAGGACCAGCTAGATGTTTTTCATTGATGAGATTTATTTCACAGCAATAACCATTTGGTCAGATATTTTATTGGCTCCTCACATAAACTGTAGTGCATGCCTAAGGCAGTTGCTGTTGGAAACAGAATACTGCCCTGACAGACTTTTGAACTAGAAACCGGGACCATGCTTATCTTATACTCTAAACCATTAAAATTTACTGCCTGCTTTCCATGCTTTAAGCTGCTTCATTAGGAAGGGGAGATTTTTTTTATGATGTACTCAGAAATGTAGTATTTTAGAACATATCATTCTTTCAAAAAAAGTAATTCAAGAAGTGTGGAGCTGTGAAATCTAAGAAAAACATGGCTTTTTAAAAAACCATGTATTCTGGGGAATAGGATGTTCAATTATAGATAAAAAGTCAAGGATTTAAGAATTTCAAGAAAAATCTGAGAGTCATGTCTTCACATGCTAGTCCTAAATCGTCTTTGAAATACTTTGCTTGAATTCTTAATCCTTTCTTGGAAAAGTCAATGATATATTGTGAATATTCCTATTTTTACACTGTAATTTGCTGCTTATTACTGCATATTACTGCTTATATGTAATATGGACACCATAGAATATATTAAAGGTCTTCTTAGAAATTTTGTGTATAATTCAGTACTGCACAGGCAGAGAGCTTCAGCAGAACCTTTCAACATAAAAGAAATTCTTATCAGAATTATTTTTGCATCATTATCATAGGACTTTTTTTCTGCTTTTCTTTATGATTACTAGATTATATAAAAAATAGTGACATTTATTTTTTGCTGTCTAGATAGTACCACTCTATAATAAAATTCTCACATATATAAATTCAAGTTCTATTGAAAACTAAGACTCTAGAATATTTTTTATTGTTCAATAGAAATATACATGATGGTTCACACATTGGTTACGAACCGGTAATTCTTACTTATATGTGTTTGTTCATATATCTAACCCTACTATTGTCAGGTAGTTAACAGCAACTGAAGGGGCAGTATTCAACCTCTATGTAGTTCCTCCTGAGAAATAATTTTATTGGCCTCAGCCCCCAGCTAGAAACTGGGAAAACTGAAACAGGAAGTCTCTATGTTCCCTTAAAAAACTGAACTTTCTGCAGTCACCAGCTCTCTGAGGCTGCATGTGAACAAGGAAATCTTTCTTCAGGAGAAGGAGCAGTCATGAACCCAGGAAAGTAGACCAGCACAACATATACGAAGTAAAAAATCAAATAGAGCCTCCCATTCAGCGACACAATAATTGTTCATTTAACACTGAGCCTCTTTACTGCAAGCTGTACTGTTTTGTCCATGTTGAACTGGAAGTCTGCTTTCATTCCCAGTGAACAGTTTGTCCCACAGATGTTTTGCAGTTCCCATTTCCAGTCCTGCCCTTGCAGCCCTGTAAACCTCACTGATGTCTTCAGCTACAGGAGCAGTGTGGGACCAATTGGGACCCTGACATAGGGGTGGAAAAAAGACCTTGTCACAGACAAATCCATGCCTTTTCATAACCTCTTGTAACACCAGAACCTTCCAAAATCTAAAATTGGACCCCAGACAGTTACCTCAGTTACACTTGCAACTTCTGGGGTGGATAAATTACAGAAATGAAGCTCACTACTTCTCTGGAACTTCAGGACATATTGCAATAATTTTAAGCAAATGAATTATAATTATATTATAGCCATTAGTATTATGCATTATGCCTTCTGTAATATTTTCTCACAATCAGCACTCCCCATGATGGGACCATAAAACTCCCAGCGGAAACTAGGTCTATGATTCTATGATTTTGTAAGGAAATGAAAGACAGGTGAGTATGAGGTTAGCCATGACTTTTTTTGCACTGGTCATGGTTAAAGGAACTATATTTTTTTCAAACATGATAATTTTGATGGATCATTTCTGCTCTGGGTTTATGCAGGGAGGTATTCAAAACACAAATAATTTATTTATAGTGAGGGAATAGCTTCAAAAAACAGGTCCAACAGTGTTCAAAACTATACCTAAGATTCTGTCTTTCTACATTCATGGTGTGTTTAACCTGAGGACTCCCATGGTGGAATTCTGTCATCAAAAAAGATGTTACTTCTCCTTGGAAATTTCACTTTCAGCCCCTTGAAACCTGTTGAAATATGCTACTGGAATTTAAAGCCACAAAGCTGCCTTTAAAGTTACATTCCCTGTAGCAAACTGGGACATTAAATCAATGGGTCTATTCAAGTGAGTTCACTGTTCTGACCATCAAGGATGCTTTCTCAGAATAGCACACAGTTATTGAGGAGAAAGTCCAGAGTGACATAAATCCCTCTATGGTGAAATTCAGGCTTGGCTGATGTCAAACAGAAGTCTGGCATTGGCTGTAAAAGGCCAGGATTTCACCCCTAATCGCACCACTCCCTTCCCCCAAGAAAGTGGTATCGTTGTTACTTATTTATGTGGTGCCATTAGTGTGCTAGGCACATCAGATGTGCTCCTTGGTTGGTGCAAAGAGGCAGTGCTCCATTAATTCCTATGTTGCTCCCATTCTCCAGGGTGCAGTTCTCGCAGCCTGAACAGCTGGTGCGGCCATGGGAATGATGGCAGAATTAAGACCTTAGTGCTAAATTTTCACACCTCCTTATGATTCCTCTTTCTAAAACAGAGCTTTTAAGAAAGTGAAGCGGCTCTCAAGAGACACACTGTTCATTTATTTGCATATTTGTAAAACAAAAATGTGTGTTGGGATGCTGTGCCAGCACGTGTAACCACCTACAGCATAGATATTACAGTAAAACATTCTGGTCATTATCAAACCTTGATAAAATTCGTATTATAAAATGAAAAGCAAATTGAAGTCTTTGCCTTAGGCCTAATGGCATTACTTTCATTCATCTATGTTTTTTCGCTAGCAGAAATGATGTTAGCTCAGGAGGAGCAGAGGACTGAATTTCAGATGTTATGTCCATGGGACACTGCTGAAAGTCCTTCATGGACAGAAGGTTTGGATAGAACAAGACGGTGACTTGCATCTGTCTCAGTCTTGGGTACTAACCTGATATGAACAAATTATATTATTTCTTGTATCTCCACCTGCTTATGCTTTATTTTGACTATTTGTGTATAAGATAGGATAGAATTTCTTGCTGATTTTTGTACTGGAGTTTGCACTGCTGAACTGCTATCCGGGGCTCTTTAATATTTATATACAACAAACAAACAAACAAACAAACAAAAAACCAGCTGTGGCATTTGCAGAAGCAGCTGATCCTTCAGGGTGAAACCAAATCCCCAACAAAGAAGTCTGTCTTATAGAATCAATATATAAGCTTTCAGCTAAAAATATAGCAGATGTTAGAATCATAGAATCATAGCACAGTTAGGGTTGGAAAGGACCTTAAGATCACTGTCCTGGGTTCAGCAGTTGCAGTCAGTTTTTCTTCTCTTTAGTAGCTGGTGTTTTGACTTAGCCCGGGAACAAGGCTGATAAGGCCGATGTTTTTGGTTGTTGCTGAGCGATGTTTGCCCTGACCAAGGACTTTGTGAGCCTCATGCTCTGCCGGGGAGGAGAGGAAGCCAGGAGGAAGGAGGGACAGGACTGTACTGACAGGACCAAACTGACCAAAGAGGTATTCCATACCATAGCACGTCATGCCCAGGATGTAACTGGGGAGGATCCGGAAGGCCTAGTTCTCTCGGGGTGGTTGGAAGAGGTGGTCGGTCAGCACTCGGTTGGTGGGGTGTCGTGAGTTATCTGTTGTGGTTGATGGGATGCTGTATTCTTTTCCTGTATCATTATTATTATTGGTGGTAGCAGCAGTGATTTGTGTTATACCTTAGTTACTAAACTGTTCTTATCTCAACCGTGTGGAAGTTGCATTCTTTTGATTCTCCCCCCATCTCTCTGGAAGCAGGGGAGGGCAAGCCAGGGGGGTTGAGTGAGTGAACGAGCTGCATGGGTTTAAACCACGACAATCATCTATTTCCAAAACCCCTGCAATAAGCAGGGACACCTCACACTAAACCATGCCACCCAAGGCTCTGTCTAACATGGCTTTGAACACTGCCAGGGATGAAGCACTCACAAGTTCCTTCAGCAACCCATTCCAGTGCCTCACCACCCTCACAGCAAAGAACTTCTTCTTTATATCCAATCTAAACTTTTCCTGTTTAAGTTTAAACCCATTAAACCTTGTCCTATTGCTACAGTCCCTAATGAAGAGTCCCTTCCCAGCATCCTTATAAGCCCCCTTCAGATACTGCAAGGCTGCTATGAGGTCTCCACACAGCCTTCTCTTCTCCAAAGCAGAACGGTCCCAACTTTCTCAGCCTACCTTCATACGGGAGGTGCTCCAATCCCCTGATCATCCTCATGGTCCTCCTCTGGACTTGTTCCAGCAGCTCCATGTCCTTTTTATGTTGAGGACACCAGAACTGCACACAATACTCCAAGTGAGGTCTCATGAGAACAGAGGGGCAGGATCACCTCCCTCGACCTGCTGGTCACGCTCCTTTTGATGCAGCCAGGATACAGTTGGCTTTCTGGGCTGCAAGTGCACACTGAAGCTGGCTCATGTTCATGTTCTCATCGACCACCACCCCCAAGTCCTTCTCTGCAGGGCTGCTCTGAATCTCCTCTTTGCCCAACCTGTAGCTGTGCCTGGCATTGCTCTGACCCAGGTGGAGGACCTTGCACTTGGCATGGTTAAACTTCATGAGATTGGCATCAGCCCACCTCCCAAGAGTGTCAGGGTCCCTCTGAATGGCATTCCTTCCCTCCAGTGTATCCACCGAACCACACAGCTTGGTGTCATCAGCAAGCTAAAGATCCTTTTCTCATTACATTTGTACCAAGTGACCCAAAGGTATTCTTTCTGTTCTTTATAACATGACATGTGGTTTCAAGACAAAATTCCTTTTATTCTGATGTGATGGAGCATTATTTAGCTCCGTCTTCTTGCAAGGATGAAAGCTGCCTCCTCACCTCCACTTTGTTTACTTGTTTTCATGAATAAATGCAGTAAATCACCAGGGAAGGGTCTGGGGGTTGTCGGGGGGGTTGTTTTGTTTTGGTTAGTTTATTTTTCCTTATGGTGGTTAAATGATTGAATGGATTGTCCAGAAAAGATATGGAGGGTCCATCCTTGGAGATACTCAAAACTTGACTGAGAAAGGATCCAAACAGCCTGCCTTAGACAGTTTTGCTTTGATCAGGGCATTGGACTTGATGACCTTCAGAAGACCCTTCTAACAGATTATGCTAAAATTCTAGGAGTCTAACAATAAATCACAAAATCAGATGAGCAGTCACAGCTTCCTTACACAAAGAAAGCCAGACTAACTTTCTTGCTGAGATATATTTTATAGTTTGCTCAGTGCAAAATTTGGCCTTTATACCTCACAAAACCAGAGAGATACTCCTCAACTGAAATCCTGATGTATTGAAGTACAGTTGAACATAAGGTAGAATATTTATTAATATGTAATAATGATTGCACACTAGAGCAAGTAAACAGTGACTAAAAATGAAAAGTGCAAATCTGGGTTGTAGAGAAGTGATAAATTTTCCCTCAAAGCAGGGAAACATCCAACAGTTTCTGTATATCTGTTTTCTGGTTCTGAAGGGCCATGTTGATGTGCGACAGCGCTCAGTGTCCAAGGTGAAAGGAGAATTTGGACTGAGTCTAGTTAGTTCTGTGTCTTAATGGGGAGCCTTTCAGGGTTGAATTCTATCTTTCCATAGGGAAATGAATCAAATTGACCCAGGTAGTTCTTCATAGCCACTAAACTTCCACCACATCCACAGTAAATCGCAATTGTTACTCGATAAGCAGGACTTCAGACAACCCAAAAGAAAAGCATGTTTTCATTATTCTCTAGTTCTGACTCAGACTAACTAATCTTTATTTCCTACTGCTTGAGCCAAATTATTCCTTGCTTTAATTCTGCCAGATTAAATGATGCTATCAAAGATACCATTTAATAGAGAGTTATAAGGTTTAAGAGGCCTTACATATAACCTGGTCTTACACCCTGCAAAATAGAAGCCATAGGACCCCTTAGATAATTTCCAGCTCAAAACAAATGGAGCATTGTCTTTGGCATAATCCTCATTTCAAAATTTCTAATGGTTTAGAATCCATCATTTCTCTCTGCAGTTCTTTTTCTGTACCCTCGAATGGACATTTAATTTTAGGCAGAGCTTTTCAGGCTTTGGCTTCCAGCCCCTACATCTGCTAGGTTGAAGATATCTATGAACAAATTTTTTATCCTTCAAGCAGATATTTCAGGTCCCCTCCATCTTCTACCAGATACACAGAGCAGGTTAATCTCCTTACTATGTGTCAGTTTTTCTAATCCTTCCATTATTTTTTGAATACTCCCCATTGCTATTTAACAGGGAAAATCCTGAATCTCTGTATTATTCATGAAGTAGTCCTGTGCACAGTATTTCAGCAGCCATCATATCAGTGCCAAATACAAAATATTACCTACATACTTTAGGTAGCCCTTTTTAAAGATCAAAGCAATCACATTTCTTTAATGGAAGAATGAAAAATTACTCTTAATACATTGAGTTGAGATAACCCAAAGTATTACATTCTGTTCTAAAGGAATGCTTAAATACTTTATATAAAATGAGGGAGGGAGGCGGGCAAATCAGCCAAAATGCTGATCTTTATCTCAGAATATCCTAAAATCCAAGGTAAAGGGGTTTTAGGATACCAGATGTAGGTTTAAATTCCTGCTCCATAGGTTAACTTAGAAGTCCTTCCCAGAAAAACCTAACTTCAGAAGCTGACAGACTTCTAGACATCTCATGTGGATAGAGTTGTCTTCTATCCCCTCTTCACTGAACAAAGTGATGAGTCTTCTTGTGCTGAGACTCAGAATCTCTTTCTGGTGTCTATGGCATTTCCCCTGCTCAGCATGCTAACTTCTGAGGACTGAATATACACTGTACCTCACAAGTGTCCTCCTGGGTGCCCAGATTCACTTCACTTCAAGCTGTTTGAAGGTATGCATTGAAGCAAAACTCCAGATAACAAGAAGGTAGAAATGTTATGATGTATGCAATCCTTCTCCTGACTCCTTTGGAATAGCCAGGAATGCCCCAGCACATATGCACACAGACAAATCTAGTAGGTTTCACCATAGAAGTCCTGATTTCATGTGTAACAAGATGCTATAGGCTGTATAGATAGATGAGTTAAAGACATCCTATTGCCAGATTTGTGTCATATTGGAAAGGTGGAACAGCTGCTTTAATGCAGTCTCTGTCCTGCCAACTTCTAGACTGCACAGACTGTGAACTCCATAGTTCACACCTCTGTATTGGCTCATGCATTAGGTTACATAGCCTTGCTAATTCAGAGTTATAAATTCCAGAAGAGAGCAGGCATTGCAAACTGTAACCCTGCAGTTCTGAGGTCTATTCATGAATCTAACCAGAAACCGTGGTCCCTAATGCTCAGTCAGCCTAAACAGTGGTTTTGAGGAACACCCGGACCTACAACAATACCTTGCAGGGCACACTGATGACAAGAATGCAATTGTGGCTCCCAGACTCTCTTGACCCAGATGTAAATTACATGTGGGTAATAAGAACTACATGAAAGTGACTTCCTCTGTCTGGCTTGAATTGTTTTATGGAGATGGATTGCCTAGGAACCTCCCTGCTTCTTCAATAATAACCACTGGATTTACGATAGATTCCAAGATTTTCCACTTTGAAGAAAACTCAGGCATATCACTAGTAGATCTTGCTTCTGTGCCATGAGAGTCACATTGACACTTGTATTGATGTATGTTAGCAAGTTTTAAGCCACCTAGCTAACCATCACTGAGCAGCTACAGAGACATGGAGTGTTGTCTGGGTGCATAGCATTAAAGTTTTATAGCCTGATTTTTGCAGCCCATCTGAACATGATGTTACTGCAGCTACATTGCCTGCTACACCCAAAGTAGCTACTTTAATGTGTTTTACATATTACTCCCTGTGCCACAAGCACAGTAACGGCTTCAGTATAGACATTCTTCTTTTTATTATATTTATTTTTTTTTTTTTTTTTTTTTAAAGCTAAAGAAAAGATGGCCTGGTTAGTTTGTTATTATAATTTGCAACAGATCGTCAACTGAGGAAAATAAATGTCTATTTAATTGAGGGGAGCAAATCTTCAGCAGGAGGATTTGAAAGGTAGGGAAAGATTTCTTTTGAAGAAAGTGATATAAGCCTAGGATAAAGAACATGAAAGACCTTTTAGTATTACTGCTGATCTCTCCAGGATTGCTCTACCGTAAACAAATGACTATGCCCACCTTCATTTAGTTAAAAATAAAAATTAGAAAGTTTTATTTGAATAAAATTAAGGATGAATTCACATTTCTTAAACATAGCATTTCTGACTCTCTTTTAATTTATTTAGATGTTATTCAGAGTATGAGTCTTTAAAGGTTCAGTTTTAATTTCGTTTCTGTCAATAGAAAGGGAGGCCTCTCATCTTTGCCAATAGGAGAGAAAAATCCATACAATCATGGAAGTGTTAAAGTTGGAAGGAGGGTCAGGAGCAGGGCAAGAGGTTGGAAATTCCTTTACAACAACATGAGTCACTTTAAGCTCAATGTTCATGACTGCTGTGCTACATCATGAAGCAAGTGTCATTGTAGGTTTGTTTAGCTGTGAAACAAATCAGAGGTGTTTCATAACTGCACAGTTGGCTTCCTCTTCATTGGTGAGTATGACCTCTCCTCCATGGCAGAAGCAACCCACTGCAAAACACAATGGGAAAACTCCTAACTTAAAACAATAAAAAAGGCTCAGTTTGCCTGCTGAGGAAGTGACAAAGTAATCTTGTGTCACATTTTAAAAAAGATAGCCTGATATACTGATAAGATTTGAGGCACGTTTTCTGCTCTGGCACCAACTTCTTTGTGTAAGTAGTTTCAGATGCATTTACACTGAATGTCAAATCAAAATCAGATTGGTGGGGTTTATCCTGTTTCTCATTAAAATCATTGAAAGCCTTACACTCCAATTTGAGAACCTGTGTAAACTGAGCTATGAAAACTTCTAATACTACTTAGGACACCCTAAGAAGGAGTTGTATCTGAAGCCTATAGGCATCCTCTCAGAACTTATAATACTGCTCCACAACTTTGCAGGACTAGGTTGTATACTATTACCTGTTTCAACAACAGTTAGCACCATTAGCTGGAGATCTAGCTTTAGCACTGACAGTAAGAGTAATCTTAGCTCTAATTTTCATTAGCAAAATGAGTTAGCAAACTGCCAAATGGAAGATTCAAAGTTCATATTTTATTGTATTTTATATTATTATAGTATTATTATTATAGTATTATTTTACATTGTGACTGACTATGTTAATTTCTGATATAACTGAATTTTCTATTGCAGGACGATCAATGCTGTGTACATTAGGTAATAATACGTAGCTATAGAAAAACTGAAGAGCCCTTACCTAAAATCTGAGTTCAGTTTTTTAACTGAGTAATCTAAACAAGAAGAAAGATAATAGAATGCTTTGAATCTAATGTCCACTTGCTAGGCAATTCAAGGCTTTCACTTCCTCTCTATAGGAAGGGACTGGCTATAAGCATGGAAGTTTAAGAGCAATTTCAGGACATGGGAACAAGCTATTAAATTGTGTGTGTTAACCTGATTATTCATATTTAATTTAATTTGTCTTTATATTTCCATAATATATTAATAGACTTCAGTATGATCCCTTCCAAGCCATTATTTCTGTGAAGCAAATAAAAATTACAGAGAAAAACACTGGGTAGGACAGAAATCCAAAAGAAAGAAAGAAAAAATTAAAAAACCAGTATCTGAAGATAAGAACTTTAAGGACAATAGGAGCCCTGCTTAATTTTGTTGGGCAAACTCTGTCAGCAGTAAATTTCCTTACTGCCTTTACTTCAACTGGAAAAGCCTCAATCAAACTGCAGAATGAGGACACTTGTGGATTTTGGACATATTAAATTGTACTGAAGCATGCATGGTGGGATACAGAAAGCTGCCAGCCCTAAAGAGGGCTGAAATCATAATGAAATTTTCTGAGAGAAATCATCAACAAATCTCAAAAGGCCAATTTCTGTAAGGCTGAATGCTCTCAGTACTCCTGCTGAATTAAAAAAAAGTCTAAATTAATGAGAGTTTGGGGTTTGTCTGGGGGAGAACATAATACTGAGAATAATTTAACCATTGGAGGCCCAAGGGTGTGGCAAATTCTTAGTCTTGCAATGCTTCAGATGTTGCAAAAAGGTAGTGTGAATCAGACTGAAATTGTGGTTGTAACAAAGGTATTGCTGGTTAAATATTTATGCTGTGAGATTAAATCAGTCATCCTCATTCCTAAATAGTCAATGGAGGAAGATGATAGATAGCAGGATGAGGTGTCTTCAGGAGATGTCCACTCTACAGGAAGTTCAGGATGGCTGAATTACATTGATTGATTTGAAAATGACAAATGAATTCAATCATCTCTGCTTATGTCAATGTAATCCTTTTGTCCTCTTCAGTTACTGAATAATGATTTATCTTCTCAGTTTTTCCTGTTTGGGCCTGTTGGGACTCTCTAACTTTACTCCTGATTTATACTGCATAAGAAAAAACAGAACCTCTCTTCCATTTGCTGAAAGGGTTAATGATTTTCATCCAGCATACACTGAATTTGTACATCCAGGAAAAAACACTAGTTAGATAAAACTCCTGAGACATTTGGGTTATTTGTATAGAGTTCAACACCTACTTTTTATTGTTTACAATGTTATAACATTTATAACATAAAAATAAGAAGGTTGGACCTCAGCATTTTACACCGGCTTCAATAAAGGATCTGGTTTGTGTTAATATGGTACCTGACGGAAAAAGGAACACAGCTATTTTTGTTAGGATGGATACATCCTTTAAGAAAGACCTATTCTTCTCTTCTCTAAACATCTAACTATAGACCTAATCTACATTGCTTTAATGAGAGGATAATTCATTTTGCAACACTTGTCCTACGTTAGCAAATAGTCATCTCTTGCTGCTAATTTTAGCAAATTCAGAAATACATAAGGAAGTGTAAAACATTTATTGTACAATTTGTTACAGGTTGTGGAAGAACTGTTGGCTTGTGTCTTTAGATGTCTGATTCGTAAAAGAACACACAATACAGTTAAGCAGCTCCAGATATTACATTTCCTGCATTTAAGTGACCTTATTTTGTACTTAATGAGAATACTCTGGTATACAAAGTTATCCACATGAGCAAGTTTTTTTGTCCTGGGTTCAGCTGTAGCAGTTATTTTCTCTTGCTTAGCAGCTGGTGCAGTGCAGTGCTGTGTTTTGGCTTCAGTCTGACAACAATGCTGATAATGCACTGAGGTTTTAGTTATTACTAAGTAATACTTATTCTGATCTGGGACTTCTCAGTCTTTCATGCTCTGCCAGTGAGGAGGGGCACAGGAAGCTGGGAAGAAGCAGAGACAGAACACCTGACCCAAACTACCCAAATAGATATTCCATGCCACAGCACATCATGCCTGGTATATAAACTGGGGGGAGTTACCCAGAAGGCCCAGATTGCTGCTCAGTTCGGGCTGGGTATCAGCTGGCAGGTGGTGAGCAATTGTATCGTGCATCACTTGTGTTTATTATTTTTTTCCCTTCCATTTTTACTCTTATATTCTCTCCCCTCATTATTTTCCTTATCATCATTATTATTATTAGTGGTAGTAGCTTTTTT
>NDXB01020213.1:106453-132821 GCA_002631895.1 Agapornis roseicollis | reverse complement strand
TTTTTTTTTTTTTTTTTTTTTTTTTTTTTTTTTTTTTTTTTTTTTTTTTTTTTTTTTTTTTTTTTTATTATACTTTAGTTATCAGAGTGTTCTTATCTCAACCTACGGGTTTACATTCTTTTGATACACATCTCCATTCCTCTGGGAGCAGGGGGGAGAAAGGGAAGAGTGAGTGAACGGCTGTGTGGTTTTGAGTTATCATCTGGGCTGAAACCACAACATTTTTACACTAGCATTTCTGTTTCAGCATTAGAGAACTTGACTATGTGAGTAGCCAGTGCTTGTCACCCATAGATAACTAAGCAGAATAAGTAGTTATCTGGTCCTGCTATTATCCATATAGAGTGTCTGAGAAAAACAAAGATAAATCTGAATGTAAAGGAAAACAAATTTTACATTGTTAGCTTTGGACTTCCAGGACAAACCCTTCTCTTAAAGTAGTCCCACACAATTGGAGTTACACAATTTTGCACTTCACAAGTGTTTTTCTGAGGAAGGATGATTCTTCTGGTGGTGGATTCACCTTCACATGCATCATTTATCCAAGAGAAATAGCCAGGAAGCTCTGAAATCAGTAATGCAGAGAGCAAACCATCCAAAATTCCACTATAATTTAACTGGGGTTTCTTTTCAGCTAAGAACAGGTGGAGGTTTTTTCTTTATTTTGCCTAATCATCTAGGCATCTTTCTTTTCTAAGAAGGATAGGTTTATTTATTTTAGATAATTTAAGTGAAAGACAAGGAAGTTGGTCCTTCAGTTGCAGTAGTTTTACACCAGGGATAAAGCTGATCGTAAGTATACAAAGGAAACCAAGTTGAGATATTGCTGTTCATAGATTGTGCAAAATGAATGAAGAAAGTGCTTAGGAAAAGGCCCACCCAATATAAAGGCTGATAGAGAAGGTGAATCTTCTCTACAAAGCTTTTTTAGTTCTGTGCTTATGGCCAGGAAAAAAATGACCAGTTGACAGGGGATGTGTAGAAAGTTCTACTACCTCAGCCTGAGATCTGTGGAAAATTCAGTTCTTATGTTTCCTGCCTTCCCGGAATTATTTAGTTTCTCTGATTTTTCACGTCCTTGTCTAAAGAAGGAGTATAGTCATATGATAATGTGATTATAGACCCTTTCAAACTCTATTTTGTTCTGATTAAGTGCACTAGTGGTCAATTCATTTCAAAGGGGCTTTTCTATGGTGTAACTGCATATAATTTCAATCTATCTGTAAGTATTTACAAATACAAGAGTTTGTTTAATGCGGGGCAGTTCAATTTAATGAAAGCTATGATCTTGAAGGCAAATTTAGTTGAATAATCTCTTATTTTCCTCTAAAGCAAATCTCTTTGGTTTGGAATAAGTCAGTTACAGACAAGCTTGAGGTTACCAAAATGAAAGCATCTTCACTGGAGTTTTCATTGTTTTAGTTAAACTGATTTTATAAATAGGCGATAGTTAAGTCTAGTAAAAGTGCAGGAATCTGTAAAAGTTGTCTAACATGTCAGCAACATGCATGTCTCTAGCCTGATACCTACCTGTTGGCATACCTATCTAGATTCACTGGGGTTGATGAACAGGAAAAGGCTAGACCAAAGTGTTAGGAGGAGAAAGAGTTTGTTTCCTTCATCCATACCACATACAGTTTTTATGAACACCTTGAACAAATAAGAAGTTAAAGACAGTATACTGTTTCACTATGGGGCTATTAAATACAAGTGCCGTGAAGAGGTCCCAGAATCATCAGCAGCTGAATCTGTTGTAAAGCACTGACTGTGAAAATTGCATTGAAAACCATGACTTGGTCTTTGGACTTCAGACTAAACAGTAAGCTCTGCTAGGAGGGGCACACTGGTACTATTCTTACAATAGGATTACAAGCTTGTAAAACAGACCAGGTGTCTGACAAATATGTAGTCAGGCTAAGAATTTTTCAGCAACAATTGGTTTCTTGAACCATGTACTTTGTATTTACACAATTTCAATTTTTATTTTTATTTCAAAAAGAGAGAAACTGAAAAAGTTCAAACACTGAATCTTTACTTCAAAGTACACAAAATATATTTTTAATTAATAATATAACAACCCAAAACAATTTGGACCAAACAGAATGCTTCAATTTTGTCACAGGATAAAAAAAAAAAAGTGCTCTATTTCAATATGAACTATCTTTTCCTCCTTTTTATTTTTTATTTCAGAAAAATGAATCAAACCAACCCTTCATTTGCACAGCTGTATATCAGAATCTTTTTGTGACCACTGAGAACCAAGACCAGCTTACAGTGACAGCAAAGCCATTAGGCAAACAGGAGGTGAACATTGATTCTGGGGGTAGTGGTAGAAATATGGTACCAAAGAGCTTTGAAAGAAATATTTGCATCCCCTTTGTCAGTCTACATTTTCTAAGTACCCTTTTAGGTGGGAAGAATTTACTTATATGCTGCATGAATCTTCTGCTTGGATCTATGCCACTGTGCTCACTGCAGCAGGGATAACAGCAAAACTGGGCCATGAATTTCTGAAACAGCACAAAATTCCTGCAGCAAAACTACAGAAAAAAATCTCAGATGCTTGAGAGGTTCTAGTTTCCAGCCTGAGGAACTGTAGCATGAGCAGTGTCTGACCAGCTCATTCAGAACTGGAAACCTCTCTCCGATCTATCAGGGGTTTTCACAAAGGCTTGTGTAGGATCAGTTCTGCTTTCACTGGCTCTATCTATACTAGTAAATTCAACAGAACAGCACTGGCTTGTTATTATTCATGCTATTAAATATTTGGCACAATCCCTGAAGAAATGTTGTCCTCCTGCTTTCACAGAGAGGGCACAAACATGGCACAGGGGCACAAGACATTCACATCAGGCAGTTTGGATTCAACCAGCCTCTTTGGGGAACATTTAACCATACAGGTGTACCCTGTGTTATATCAGTTTGCCTTTATCAGAAATTAGTCCCTTGGTAGTTTTGGTTATTTATTTATTTATTTGACACTTTAATTTATTTATTTATCCATGAAACCAAAAGGAATTAACTTAGGGTATTTTTCCAAGTATAAAATTGTTTCAAACATCTTAATAGCATTGATTGCCAAAAAAGCTTGTGATTTTACTAGTAAGCCTTTCTAAAAATGCATTCTAAATGCTTACAGACATCATAACTCTGAAAATATAATATTAATGACTGAATCATCAAAGTGAAATCAGATTTAAGACTTCTCTTTTCACTGCTTCCCATGCTTTAAAATCAATAGTGCCATGGACAGGTTGGGCACTTTTTCTGGTGCACAGAGAGTGTCTTCCCATTCACTGTTTATGATGGAGGAAAGTACAAAACCATCTGTTTGAAGCTGTTAAAAGAAACCTGTAGCTGATGTTGATAAACTCATTCCATGGGAGATATGTGGCCAAACAACATAGGGACATGGTTTAAGAGAGCCAGAGAGGTGGAAAAGTAAGTAAAATTAACTGCACAAATAGATGTTGAAATGGGAGTTAAAATTTAATATCAGTTGATCCAATGGCAGGGCTTCACTGCTTAAGTGCCCTGTAAACCTATGCTACATGATGATCTGACAACACTGGGATGAGATATGATGTGTAAGAGAGGCAAAAAGCCATGAAATTGGGCCAGGGTAAGAAGCTGCCAGTGATTACCAAGCTGTGGACAGATGCTGAGGCAAGAGGGTAAACAACAGCAACAGATCCCCAAAACATAGCAAACCAGCCTGTGTTTTCCAGGGAAAGCTGCAGCAGCCATGGCGCTGCCTGGTGCTGCCTGTATGCTCTGAGCTACATCCATCAGAGTGTCTGTGCAGCTGTGTGCCCTCCCCTTCGCCAGGATGCAGCTGCTCTGGTCCTGTGGAAAACACATCTTTCAGAGGAACAAGGGAGACAAGCAGAGATTTTAAAGAAAATTGTAAGAGAAATAGACATAAGTTATGTTTCTTTGTTTTTGTTTGTTTTTTAATGTTATGCTTTGGGAAAATCTGCATAATAGTTGTTAAATCTAAGCAGAAGCTCACAAGTAGAAACAAAACTTGCAAACTGTAGTGTCTACCAGTAATCAGTACCAGGACCTGATACTCTGCCCTTGAGGCCATTTGGCATCATCTGCCCATATTCATCCTGTTAAACCACTGTAGTAGTTAAGTCTCCAGAGCAGTCTGGTTTCACTCAGACTGGCTACTGGGCAGGTTCCCAGCCTCAGCTTTCTCTTGAAGTGCTGGGTAACCACTGGCAATGCTGAACCAGGGCCCACAGTCTGGTCCTATTTAGTTCAGTAGGGTAGATGTAGCCTCAAAGTATACATCAAGTCATCTGTTGCCTTAATTCCACAGATTTCAGAAGGAAACTTGCCCTAAACTGTGCATTCTTGCAGCATGTTCATTATCACATTTGCTTTTGACTTGCACAGCTGTAAATCCATGGAAACCAGAGTAATTCAAGGATGAATCAGGTCCATTATCTCCTTGTGTTTGTACAGCACTTAGCACAATGGTGCCCTGATCTTGATGGGAATTCATGTTATTTTAGGACAATCAGAGCTTCCATTTGTTAAAGTAAAGTATATTTTTAGCCAGAGTTAGCTTCAATGCCAGTGTATTGGGGGGGAGCTGTGAATGAAGGGGAAGGCACAACTGATCACCACATAACTTGGAGCACACTTATCATCATATGCCTAAGAGATTATCTCCTTTCCTGGTCAGTATGGTTGTGAAAATACGGTCAACAGGGACCTGGGAAGCCTAGGTAGAAGACAAAGAACACAAACTCTGAATATTACTGCTTCCTTTTGTAAATAAATTACAGCACTTTTAAGTTGCTGAGGATGTGAGGCCCAATGTCTGATTTTGGACCATTTGGGCTTAATACTGGTATGTTTAGTGCCTTTGCTGAAAAGTAATAAATCAGGTGCCATACCATCACTTTCCATGGAAAGTTAGATCTCAAAGATATGATTTGCTCAACACTATTTTTTCCCCCATGCAAATAAAAAAAAGCAGGAACACTTGAAAAAGCAAGCACTGTGCTTGCTCCATGTTCAGAGGTGCTTGTTTCAGCTCTTTTATGAAATCTTGTTAAGACCAGTAGGTCTTATAAATTCTAATGAGATACATATGTGGAACATTTATAAAGACATTACACATGTCTTGCAAAATATTTGCTATATAAAGGACCCAACCGTGTGAAGTTATTATTCAAAGCAGAGGTAAGTCCTAGGAGAAGACAGAAAAAATTCACCAGTTGCAGATCACAGTCCTAACAGGGCTTTTTGCTAGTTCCTGTGAGTTAAAAGCTGAAACACATGTTCTAGCTTCAAGGTATTTTCACAGACATAAATGGGAAAGATTGAATATCAGCTGCCATTAATCTCAGTGTCCTGACATGACAAAATCACCATTACTCCCAGTAAATATGAGATGATGCTCACAGCTTAGAAACATTAGAAGCATATATTTTTACAACCAAAAAATTATGAGCAATTATTGCTACAGTTGTAACAACAAGTTCTAAAAACTGATATGGGAAACTAGGGATCTGATTTTCCAGTCTTACCCCAAACATAAATGCAAATATTAAGCTATTTCAAAGCCACTAGCTTGTTTTTCTTCAAACAACTTTATTTATCTCATTGAAACACAATCTTAAAAATCCTTGCAGTGATAAGCCATGTCCTGAAAGGACTGTCAATTTGATTTAATATTTGAAAGTCCCATTCTGATACTGTTCATTTCAAAGGCAGTTCCTCTAATACCACTTTATTTACTAATGAACAGAACTTCTTTTTTTTTTTACATTGGGGCAAACTATTTTGGGTGTGACTAGAAGGGAAAGCTCTGACACTAACACAGTTCATAGAATCATAGAATAGTTAGGGTTGGAAAGAACTTTAAGATCATCTAGTTCCAAGCCCCATGTCAAGGGCAGGGACACCTCCTACTAAGAAATATCAATTTCCTTCCAGAACTGAGTTGCCTGTGTATATCCCTTCAGTGTGAATGCAAACCAAGAGGCTGTGCTGACAAAGGAGCACTGTGCCATAGAATTACCTGACATGTGTGTATCCTTTCCCTGTTATCCATGTATTTGCTCTGGCACATCTGGAGTGCGAAAGCCTGACAGCCTGGCTTTAATGTTCCCATGGCTGTATCAGAATCCACAAGTTGAAGGTCTTGACATTTAAAACAGTGATGTCCGTGGTTTAGCGCAAGCACAAAAATGGCGGTAGTGCTGCCTTTTCCCAACCTTGATAAAAGGCAGTGTGTTTCACTAATATGCACAGGAGTAAGTGAGTTTCTGGTTTAGCCCTCTGAAACCTTGTTAGTTCAGACCTTTGACAGTAAAGGGGAGAAATGATGAGTTGTATCAAATTAATTGTCATGGTAGCATCTTGTGAATTACATCTGAAAACTAGTCCTTGTAGATGACAATAGGTAGGTAGATCACAATTTAAAAATAAACATTCTTTTACTTGCTGCAAGGCTACTTTTTAGCCCAGTGAAGTAGTTAATCATCTGTGAGCTATTTTATCTATAAAACATCTGCCCTAACTGAACAAATTAAAAGTAATGTCTTTAGGTTTGGACTGATCATTCTAGGCTTCCTTTATAATCAATAGAAGGGAGTGAGGTTCATCTGATATGTCTTGAAATCTTTTCCTTCTCAATTAGTTAGTCTATGGAGATGCCATCCTTCAGCCGTCCCTCTGACATGTGTTTGGTGACGAGGGAAAAACACTGTTTCTCGAAAAGTGTTTTCATTTTTGTTACTTACTACTGATGCCACAAAAAGTATAATGAATTTGTATAAACCATTGAAATTCAACACGAGAACAGAAGACACAGAAATCTCACTCAGAAAACTCACATTTACACAGATGGAAGATATAATTCCTTCCCTCTGTCCCAGCCACCATCAAACATGTAGGCTGGGAGATGGATGACAGAGTGATACCCATCAGCACGGAGCAGAGCTGCCAGTAATCAGAGCACAGTTTCACCAGGTGGCACAGCACAGAAAACAAGCTGGGAGAGATATCAAATCAAGAGCCATACCACCAAGCTCAGTGTAGATTTTGTACCCTCCATATAGATATTCAGCACATTTCTCAATGGACTAAACAGCTTAGTACAGATCTTTTATATT
Source organism: Agapornis roseicollis (assembly GCA_002631895.1). NCBI lineage: Eukaryota > Metazoa > Chordata > Aves > Psittaciformes > Psittacidae > Agapornis > Agapornis roseicollis. Next base: position 125,685 of record NDXB01020213.1, on the reverse strand, counting down.
GTCTGGAACCCATGAAAGAAATAAAAAGGTTTAAGCAGCAGAATTCCTCCAAAATGTGCTCAGTCAGTATATGTTAAAATAAAGCTTTGTAAAACTGAAAATGATGATAATCAGCATCACATGAAACAACAAATTCCATTTTATTAATAAAAACCATAACATAAATGCTACTAATAATTTGAAAGGGGAAAAAAAAGAAATCTAAGGAAGAATAAAGTTATATTTCAACTTCTTAGAATACTAAATATAAAGAATTTAATAAATTCTAAGTAGTAAATGTTAAAGAATACTGAAGAATAATCTCTTATTCCATTTATGGCCTCAAGCAATGATGCTTGTGTGTGCTATTTTATAACAACGAATTTTCAAGCAGACAAAGGTCTAGATTGTTATAGGTCTGGGTAAATCTACTTGCTGCTAATAGAACATTTAACCTTGCCTCTCAGGCTATGGCTCCATGCCCTTTCATCACCACAAAGCAGTCCAGTAATAATATTGCTCTTAAAAATGCATCAAATTATTTCAGTTTGCATCATAACTGAGTGAGTAAGACACAATATCTTATGGAACAAGGCGGACTAGAAGTCTTCAGTACAGCAGGATGCCTTTCTCTCATAGGCACACCTGTGCTCCCACCAGCACCTTGTTCATCATTTCTGTGCTTTAAATTGCTTTAATTATCTTTCAGTTTCTAGATTTAGTTGAGGACTAAATAGGTCTAAGAGGAACAGGTTAAAAGCTTGAAAAAGGGATATACAACAAGCAGCCAGAAACATCACCAACTTGATATATCTAAAATTTTACCTCATTTGTAAGTCTGGGTCTGTAAACACATCCTTGAACTGAGTGCCCTGTCAAGTTGAGATTTAGAAAGTGAAACTACTGGTCACTGCACCCCTCGGCTAGGCATTTATGTAGGCAAACCAGACTTTTTTCCTCAGGGAATAGCTGATACGAAAAAATACTGAAAGTTGGCATACTAATATCAGAATAGAAGACCCGGATTCTGCTTCTTCCTTAGTCTGAATGGATTCAAAGTCATTCCGAGTTATAAAAGTTATAACCCAGTCTTGATGGAACACCATCCTCCCTATTTTCAGGTTGGGCAACTTTTCTGCAAAAAAGTAAAACAAACCCTGAAAAAGATAATAGAATACACTCAGCATGTGTGAAGGTCTCACTGTCATCCAAGAAGCAAAATCTAGCACTGGACACTGTACTGTGTACTGCTTATGCATTTTATGTTACATAAAAGTAGAAAATAATCTTAAAAGTAAATCCAAGCTGGGGGTCTGAGCCCAGTTACTTGTTTTGGCTTGTAGGTTATAACTCATTTTTCAAGGTTTGTAGGATGAAAGTTCAGCTTTTCTTTTCAGTATTCACATGGTGATCTTTATTCCTTGGGTCTGGACATGGCTTTCCTACATCATTGTGGACTCTTTTTTGCTGATTTCTAGTATTAGGTATAGGTTTAAATGTCATAGCAGAAGAAGTCTCTGGTGGAATATGTCCCTGTATGGGGCAAATGTTGTGTAAGTTGTCCTTTTTTGTATCTGTTGATAACTTGCAACATGCTGTATTTTTTTTTTTTTTTTTTTTTTTTATTTAAGTACTGTGCAAAGAGCACATCTGCAGGATTAAACTGAGAGATTTGGTCTGCTTTGAAGAAATCTCCTATGAGTGACCTCCATGCACAGTTAGCTTTACCAGCTGTTTTCTTCTAACATCTACTGCTCTTTTTTCTTTATTGGAAAAATGGACTTCTGTTACTGTACAAATTACAGAATCACAGAATCCTAAGGGTTGGAAGGGACCTTGAAAGATCATCTAGTTCAACCCCCCTGAGCGAGCAGGGTAACCTAGATTACATCACACAGGAACTTGTCCAGGAGGGTCTTGAATATCTCCAACGTAGGAGACTCCACAACACCCTTGGGCAACCTGTTCCACTGCTCTGTCACTCTCACAGTAAAGTTTTTCCTGATGTTCACATGGAACCTCCTATGCTCCAGTTTACACCCATTGCCCCTTGTCCTATCACTGGACATCACTGAAAAGAACCTAGCTCCATCATCCTGACACTCACCCTTTACATATTTGGAAACATTGATGAGGTCTCCTCTTCTCCAAGCTAGAGACCCAGCTCCCTCAGCCTCTCCTCATAAGGGAGATGTTCCACTCCCTTAATCATGTTTGTGGCTCTGCACTGGACTCTTTCAAGCAATTCCCTGTCCTTCTCAAACTGAGGGGCTCAGAACTGGACACATATTCCAGATGTGGCCTCACCAAGGCAGAGTAGAGGGTGAGGAGAACCTCTCTTGACCTACTAACCACACCCTTTCTAATGCACCCTAGGATGTCATTGGCCTTCTTGGCCACAAGGGCACGTTGCTGGCTCATGGTCATCCTCCCATCCACCAGGACCCCCAGGTCCCTTTCCCCTTCACTACTTTCCAGCAGGTCAACCCCCAACCTGTACTGGTACCTGGGGTTGTTCTTCCCCAGATGCAAGACTCTACACTTGCCCTTGTTGAATTTCATCAAGTTTCTCCCCACCCAACTCTCCAGCCTGTCCACGTCTCGCTGAATGGCAACACAGCCTTCTGGTGTGTCAGCCACTCCTCCCAGTTTAGTATCATCAGCGAACTTGCTGAGGTTACACTCAGTTCCCTTATCCAGGTCGTTGATGAAAATATTAAACAGCACTGGTCCCAGCACTGACCCCTGAGGGACTCCACTGGTCACAGACCTCCAGCTACATTCTGCCCCATTGACCACAACTCTCTGCCTTCTTCCTTTCAACCAGTTCTCAATCCACCTCACTACCTGATCATCAAGCCCACACTTCCTTACCTTATCTATGAGAATGCTGTGGGAGACAGCATCAAATGCCTTACTGAAATCAAGAAAAACCACATCTACTGCACTTACCATCATCCACTTAGTTACCTCCTCATAGAAGGCTATAAGGTTGGTCAAACATGACTTCCCCTTGGTAAAACCATGTTGGCTGCTCTTAATGACCCCCTCATCCTTGATATGTCTAGAGATGGTGTCAAGAATAAGTTGTTCCACCACCTTTCCAGGGATGGATGTAAGGCTGACCGGTCTGTAGTTACCTGGGTCCTCCTTCTTGCCCTTATAGACTGGTGTGACATTTGCCATCCTCTAATTCTCAGGCACCTTTCCTGTTTCCCACAACTTACCAAAGACGATGGAGAGCAGCCTAGCAATGACCTCAGTCAGCTCCCTCAGCACCCGTGGGTGTATTCCATCCGGACCCATCAATTTATAGATGTCCAGATTGCTTAACTGATCCCTAACCCAATCCTCCTCTACCAAAGCAAACTCCTTTATCCTGACTCCTTCTGGGGCTCTTGGAACCTGGGGCCCCCAGGGAGAGTCTGCAGGAGTAAAGACAGAGGCAAAGAAGGCATTCAGCACCTCTGCCTTCTTTATATCCTCTGTCTCAAGGGCACCCACCTCATTCAGCAGTGGGCCTATATTGCCTCTTGTATTAGTTTTACCTGCTATGTATTTGAAGAAGCCTTTTCTATTATCCTTAACCCGACTCACAAGATTAAGTTCCAAGGAGGCCCTAGCTGTCCTAATTGCCTCCCTACATCCTCTAACAACTGTCCTAGATTCCTCCCAAGTGGCCAGCCCCTCCTTCTATAGTCCATAGATTCTCTTTTTCCACCTGAGTTTGCCCAGCAGTTCCATCACCACTTCAACCAGACCCTCCTTGTTGGTGAGCACTAGATCCAGCAGCGCTCCTCTCCTAGTAGGTTTGTCCACCGTTTGCATTAAGAAGTTAACATCAGTGCACTGGAGGAACCTCCCAGACTGTGAATGATTGGCCATGTAAGTCTTCCAGCAAATACTGGGGTAGTTAAAACCCCCCATGAGGACCAAGGCATGCAGTCGTGAGGCTGCTTTCAGTTGCCTGTAGAAAGCCTCATCAACTCCTTCGTCCTGATCAGGAGGTCTATAATAGACCCCCACAACTGTATCACTTGTACCAGCCTGCACCTTAATTCATACCCACAGACTTTCCACTTGCTCCTCATCTGCCCCTGGACAGAACTCAACATATTCTAGTCGCTCTCTCACAGAAAGAGCAACTCCACCACCTCGTTTTGCTGACCTATCTTTCCTAAAAAAGACATAGCCATCCATGACCACATTCCATTCATGTGAGCTGTTCCACCATGTCTCTGTAATTGCCACCAGATCATAACCTTTAGACCACACACAGACTTCTAACTCCTCCTGTTTATTCCCCATGCTGCGTGCATTGGTGTACAGGCATTTCAGGGAGCAAGCAAAGCACGCTAGTGTCACCCTTGGGAGGCAGGAGGCCTTCTGGTCTACATTAATACTAGACCAATGCCCCACTAGTTCAAACCCAGCTACAATCCCCTCACACTTTGAATCTAACCTAAAGCTCTGTGAGTGAGCTCCACTGACTCTTGCCCTAGTGCCCTTTTTCCCCTGCGGGACAGGGTCTAAACAACTATCCTTTCCCTCAAATGAAACAATAGATTGAGAGTCATCCCTAGTCCGCCATCCTGCAAGCCGCAGCATGTTTCTCTTGGGCTTGTCCCTAACAGGCCCAGTTATCTCTCCTTCCCCCTTCATATCTAGTTTAAAGCCCTGTTAATGAGCCCTACTAAGTCCTGCCCAAAAAACCTGTTCCCCCTCTGGGACTGCTGTATCCCACCTGCCACAAGCAAACCAGGTGTCTCATATAGCAGCCCATGATTGAAAAACCCAAAACCCTGCCTTTGGCACCTGTCACATAGCCATATATTAATCTGCAGACTCTTCACCTTTGCTTGTAATAGGTAGGGAGGCGAACATCACTTGTGCTTCAGACCCTCCAACCAGCCATCCCAGGGTCCTGAAGTCTCTCTTCATTGCCCTTGCACTCCTTGTAATAATTTCATCACTGCCAACCTGAAAAACCAGCAGCGGACAGTAGTCAGAGGGCTGCACCAGATCAGAGAGTTTCCTTTTAGCATCTCTAATCTTAGCCCCAGGTAGGCAGCAGACTTTCCCATGGGATGGATCTCGTCGACAAATGGGCCCTTCTGTTCCCCTCAGGAGGGAGTCACCCACCACAACTACTCTTCTTTTCTTCTTGGTTGAGGAAGTTCTAAGGAGTGGGGGTGAGTGACAAGCCCTGGGTGACTCGCTAGATAGATCTACCCCTCCATCTCCATATACCTGGTCCTGTAGTTACAAGACCTCGTACCTGTTATTCAAGGGCAACTGGAAGGGAGGAAGGGATTGCGAGGGTTTTTGCTTACCTCTCCGAGGAGGGACTTCCTTCCATACCTCCCCGTCCCTTATGTTTGCTCCTTCTGTCTGATGTTAGGAGGGAAGGGGATCCATCACCTGTTCAACCACTTCCCTCTGCTCTTGCCTTAGGGTGTAGCTCCACCAATCTATTTCACTTTCACATTCTCTGATTGCTCTCAACCTTTCTACCTCCTCCTTCAGTGCCACCACCTGCCTGAGCAGATCAGTTATTCGCTCGCACTGCACGCAAACGGTGTCACTGGCTCCATCCAATGCAAGTACCAGGCTCAGGCATTCGCTGCAGCCAGAGACCTGCACAGCCGCATGTCTGCAGGCAGGCTCAGTCTGGGTACCCACGTTATTCCTCACTACAGCTGTTGATTGTGTTGTGACCATGATTTAGCTGGTCAATCGGTCCCCCTACGTCCCTCTGCACAAGCAAGCAGCCCTTCCTTCTCCCTTGCTCCAGGTGAGTCCTCCTGATCAGGTGGTCAGCCCGCTCGCCTGCCTGTGCAAACTGCCACACAAACTGCCTCAACCCGCTGTTTGCCCGCTCTGTTCGCCGCGCTCTCTGGGCAGCTTTTTACCCAGTCAGGGCTGGTGCCGCTGCTCCTCCTGGCTCCGCCCCCTGTGAATCCCTGCTCGGGTGAGCTGAGCTGCCGGCTCCTGGGCAAGTCCTGTCGAGGGCTTGAGGCTCCCTCGGTGGCTGTTGTCGGTCTGAGGTGAGGCTCCTGGACGCTGATCTCCCCCTGCTCTGCTCCGGCGTTGCAGGTGTCCTCTCTCAAGCTACTCACCTCAGCAATCCAATTGAGCATGTTCTGGGTAGGTCCAGACAAACATACAGTAGAGGTGAAGAGAAGAAGAGAAATGTAACACTGGCTCAAGTGAAAATATTAAGGCAGATCTCTTAATTGAAGATTTCCTTCTGAAGACTTTCCTTCTATGCAAAGGTGTCATGCCAGTCAAACTAAGAAATCATCAAGGAAATGTGAAATATTTGTCCTAAGAACTTAAAAGGTAAAGGAGATCTCTTTTAACCTAATAATGTTCAAAGTTAAAGGCAGTTAAAGGAAGAAAAATAAAATAGCTCATTATCATTTTTGCATTGGAAAACTAATTCTATCCTTGGTTGCACATAGCTGCCGTTGACCTCTGAGTCATTGCCACAGATCTGCTAACAAAATGTTGCCCTAAATATATAACTGGTAGGAAAACAAAATCTAAAATTTCTCACATGAGAAAACAGTGCAATTTTATACTGAGTTAAATCCAAGAGGTTGATGCCCTTTGAAAAGATTGGTTTTCAAGATGAAAACAAAATCCTGTCCAGTATTTCTAGATGTAAGAAATAGTGTAGAATCTCCACCGAAGACAGCAGTGAAGGCACGTGCAGAGGCACATGATTGTACGTTACCATCACTGCATGCCAACACCTTTTCTTGGGAACCTGATGGCTTTGGGCAACAAGGAGCCTGAAGAGAAAAAGAGACCACACTGTCATGTAAGATGAGGACCAAGCAGGAAATTTAAGCATTTATAAATTGCAATGTGATTACCATGAGGAATTTCATTTCAACAGGCCAAATGCCACTATTATTGAAGCTAGAAAAAATGTTCATGGTCTCATTAGTAGGATAACAAACTGTTTCCTCATCCTTAGGCACAGAAGATAAAAAAACCTCTGTTATTTTAGTCCCTCAAAAGAGTCTTTTGCACTGAAGATTCTACCGAAATTACAGAAAGAGTCACACTGGAGTTTACACTCATTAAAAGTTAGCTAAATGGCATTCACAGAGATACGCCAGAATTACGTCTTTGCATCAGAAGCCCTTTGAGTAGGTTTTCCTACGCACATGGCACTGTGAAGGCAGAGAGGTCACAAGCCTTCCTCTTGCCCACAGCCATTACATTCATGTGTTCAGCATTCAGTAAGTCCATTGCTCCCATGCTGCTGGCAATAGCTTTCTTACTTACAAATAGCTTTATTAGTTACATCTTTAAACGTGAGTAGGCTTCAGTTGTCCTGAGAAGACCTTGGTATTAATACAATAATTTCACCATGAAATTGCCTCCAAATTTGGCATTCCAAATAGAGGCAGAAATTATGATGTCACAGCATGGGATTCATCAAAACCCATAGTTGATGCAGAAATAATAGTAGATTTAACACATATTTGACAGAGTATGCACACTCATACACACATGCTTATATTATACACATCATTACCAAAGCATGCAAATATTTGCACATATCAGCATTAAATGTGAATCATAGAATCATAGAATAGTTAGGGTTGGAAGGACCTTAAAATTATCTAGTTCCAACCCCCCTGCCATGGGCAGGGACACCTCACATTAAACCATGTCATCCAGGGCTCTGTCCAACCTGGCCTTGGACATCCTTCTTTTAGAAAGTGTTTCAGCCTACTATGGTGACCTTGACCAAAGCCATAGAACAAGATGGCATAAGGCTATTTTTGCTTAATTGTCTGATGAGTATATTTCTACTTACATCTGACAAAGATGTTTTCTTTAGATTTCATAGTTGTGACCCCAGAGATATTTCTCTATTTGTTTTAAGGGAGAATTGGAAGATTCAAAATTTAGAATTTCATATTAGAGCAGAAGCTTTCTCTAAATATCTTCAGTTGTTTGCATGTTGTAAACTAACACACTGTTTTTATAACAATTTTAGAAATTTAAGTAACTCCTGAGTTTTCAGCAGGCATTTTAGCAGATGTCTGTCTTCTATAGACAGATTTGAAGGCATTATTATTATATTTCTTTTAATAGCAAATATGTTAATTCAGGAATTTGTTTTGATTCTGTCTTGGAATAAATTCCAAGATCTTACACAAAGAAAATCTTTAAAATATTTTTATTTCTGTATTTATTCAGTTCTGTATTTTTGTGTGGCTTTCTCTTTATCTTCAATATTTCTATCTCTCATGTAAATCTAATAATTTTCTCAACAAAATACAATTTCAAAGGTGAAGTCAAACTATTATTTTTAAAATTTCTACGAAAAGACAATTTCTTACGAAATTTCAATTGCCTATCTAATTGTTGGTTCAATTTTCATTTAAGAGATGAAATTATGTTGGAACTTCTGTTGCTTACAGTTACTTGTGTTCACATGTCTAAAAGAAAGGTGAGAACACAATGTATTTCTCTTAACTGAATTTTCCTCTACATCTTCCACAAGATCTTCCTGCAGCAATTGCTTGCTGTTGTCTTTTTTCTTTTTCTTCACAAACTGAGAAGAAAAAGCCAAGCAAATAAATGGATAAATTTACCTAGAGACCAAAAGATTCACCAGGCACTTGCCTTTTAAAACCACAATAAACTGTGGCCTACATTTCAGCGTCTTAGGTAAAGGAAGCTGTTATAATTTTATCTTAATTGTCACCAATTCTGTTAAACTAGATGCATAGCTAGGTTAAAATGAAACACTATAAATTGTAAACAAAGCTGAGCTAGATGTGTATTTAATTCACACATTTTTAAGAGTATTTTTTTGTGTATAACTGGGCAGTTCTTTCTAATTCTGTTTGACTTGAGGATTTTACCAGTTTCCAAGCAACACTATATGTAAGGTTTGCTTACAGCGTGTAAAATCTACAGGTTTTTTTTTTAAAAAGTCTATATTAACACATATCAAAGAAAATGGAATCTTTTTAAAAATAACTGACAATTGGTGGTTTTATCCTGATGAAATATTCCTAAATACTGCTAGATGGTCTCTGTTCTATCCATATTTAATAATCTGATATTTTTATGAACGTGGGTGAAAAGCCATGATGTCATTTGTAAATATAGAAAGAAATGCTGGAGATAGTTGGGAGTACTGGACTTTTTTCAAGGATTCTCACCCATTTGTATATTCATCTTGACAAAAAAAGTTTTTTTCAAATCAATATCTGCCTGCATATTCCCCTTATTATTATAGAATTTTCCAAGAATATATTGACTTTACAGTGCCTATAAATGTAGTAGGAAAATGTAGTATAAATGTAGAAAAATTATTCACTATCTAATAGTAGTTCATTATATATTTCTGAATGGAAAATGCATTCAGAAAACTAGTTGATCTATAAAATAAAGTAGAAAAAAAGTCAAACAAATTGTTCTCAAAGAAATATTGACTGAGCTCTGGTCATGCCTGGTTGCTGAACTGAGCTGTTCTTTCATTCTTCCCAAGAGATATTACTGTATGCTGCTTTCCTGCTAAGACTTTGTTTTTCTCCTAAAGCTTTTCTTTTATACTTTTTTAATCAACCTCCATCAATTCAGCCATTCAGGTTTAATGTCTGCTTTGGTGATTGCAGTTCTGTCTTGAACATTACATGCAGAAAGGTATAGATAAGTAGTGTAGTGCTCCAAAGAAACCTCTAGATTTCCATTGCCACAGCTGTTCAGTCACCAGATGTTTCCATTTTAAACTCCCTCTTCTCTAATTGCAGACTGCAAATGGAGCTGAAATAATATGAAACACAGAGCAACACCCTCTGACACATACAAATCCATGTGCATATATTTAGGGGATCCTATAAGCAGAAAAATATCTCCTTTCTTCACTTACCTGCAACCTCAGCATTTGAGATGAGCTAGCATTAGACAAGAACTAAAAAAACAGCCCTTTAACTTATTCTTTGGGAGGCATAACTTTGGCTGTTAAATGCGTAATATGGAGCTTATCATTTATGCATAAGTAAAGTAGGTGTAGTGAATGACAGACACAAGCGTTTCGTTGGAGAATTGTGCACTCTGCATTAATGGTGCATATAATTTTTAATCAGTCTGTTTCTTTGACAGTTTGTTCCAGCTAAGAACAGATTGAGCTGTTCTTTGAATCATTCTTCAGCAGGCAGTACAGTGTGAGTTTGTGATGACTTTTCTTTGTGCTGTAGCTGAGTTCATTTGAGGTAAAACTTGCTGAAGTGCAGAGGGTTTATAAAGGTACTGAGCACTGCCTATGATCCAGCAGGCTTAATGCAAAGACAGCTATGTGGACTGGTTTTCTTGCATTTAAGAAATCAATACTCGTAGTATTCTGGCAACTTAATGTTTTGTTTTCAGTTGTATATCCCAGATGCGTTCGACATTAAAATGTTATTCTTACTTTGCATATAGACTTCTCTGGAAGAGTATCATAGCAGAAAGTATTCAAGAAACTGAACATGAAGCTGGTCATAGGAGGTTACCCCCTTCTCACTGCATTGATTTGAGACTTCTAACTGGCTTTTCCAGCTCTGGGGGAGAATATGTGGATATAGCTGTGAAACAGGGGACATAGCTGCTTTGATTATCCTTGGTAAACAGTGCAATCTTGAGGTAGAAACTATTCTGCCAAAAGGTATGTTTGAGTCCCAGGGAGTCCAGAAAAGGGATAGGGATCACACATATTACTGAAACCGTTTTTGCGCACACAGGCACTGTTACTTCTCTGAATTTTCTTCAGATTCCTGCAGTCTGAAATTCTTGTCATGCTCTGATTTATAAGGACAAATTAAAAATTACGAGACCTGACGCAAACTCAGGGCTACATAAGTGTAAGATTTTCCCTTTTCCCAGTTTAGAGTACTAGTCCTTTTAATTCTCTTTTTTGGGGTGAAAATAAGAGGGGAAGGTGAGCAGTATAAAGGTCTCCCTGAAGCTACTGAGAACCAAAAGTAGAAGTCATAATTGCAGTTTAATGAAACCTATTTTAAACATTTCTTTTATCTCTGCTGGGATGTTTATTGTCACAGTTCAAGTTTTCTCTTTTAGACAAATTCAGGCCATTTGCTAACCTGTTCATGCTAAATGTCACCCTGTAAAATAAGTAGCTTTGACAAATCTGTCCCCACTCCACTACCCCAGCATGTTAAAAATTTCACAGACACATTCGTGCTTTTTGAAATGAAAAAGGTGACTGTCATTTGTCATTTCTGCCAAAAAATGTCATTATGTTTCTTGTAGAAACTCTGGAGAAGATCTGGATTTTGGTTAATACCTTAAACAAAACAAGCTCCCATTGCTGAGTAAGTATTCACAGATTTTCTATGTACTGGGCTTAGGTAGCAACTACAGCAGAGTTTCCATATTTAAGGCACTGGGGTGGGATCCCAATGACAATCACTTGCCTACTGTGCAGCTTTTCTTTTTACCTAATAGTTACCTAAAGCCATTTGGGATATACAAATGAGAATACACAAGTGTCACAGGGAAACCAGTCTCATACATGTGCTCTGAGAGTCTCAAAAACCTGGGGATCACCAAAGGGTAAATAAGGCAAGAATGCCCAAAACACTACTACAGGAAGAACATACATCTTTTGCTTATTTGCCTGGTGTTCTATTATTCATTTAGAAACAGGGCTGGAAACCTGATCTGCCTGAACCTGGGAAGTTCAAATCTATCTCCCGGCTTCTGAGAAGATGTGGCATGCAGAGTCTGGAGTTCAGCACTCTCTAGATGGCTGAAACAATACCAGGAAGCCAAGAGGTAAGGGTTCAGGTTTGAGAGAAAGAAAGGGAAAGAGAGAGAAATCACTTGAGTTTAGAGGAAACAGAAGGGGCACTTTGTTCTGGACCAAGGTAAAGGACATGTTACCTTGTTCTGGTCAGTGGTCCTGAAACTGTTTTTGTGAGGGAAGTGATTAAGAGCAGCAAAAATGGTTAATTCATTTTTTAATTAAAAGATAGAAATAAAGAGAGAGGTGTCCAGAATTTAGCATTAGTTTATGAGTGAATAATACAACCATGGTTTCTACAAAATATGAAATAATGAGACAATCCTGTGGCCTCCGGTATTATAGTACTTAAACATATCAGGATTTTTAATAAATTTAGGCTCACAAAACTCCTAGAAAGTAGGCAAATGGATAATTTATGGCTTCCAGTTGTAAAATGCTTGCCCAGTCATTAACCACCCTTTTAAATACCCAAAATATGTATGCATTCACAGAGAACATAGAAATATTAGTCACAGAATTACATGTACAATGAAGCTATAATAGGCTCCTTTTCAATTATCTGATTTTCAGCTTCTTGTTAAAGTTTGTTCTTCAGACCTCAACTTATTTTAAGGCTTAGCTTTCTGCCCTGAGCATTGTATTAGCCATAGAATGGATGCTGTGATACCACAGCTTTATTTCAACTGAGCTGCAGCCAATCAGTGTGTGCCCCTGTGCCCTCATTTGAAATGAGCTGCAGCCTGTGGCTTCTTCAGGTAGATTCTGTCAATTTAAGTATGAAAAATTATAAGGGATGAGCTCAGTCTTCTGAAGTACTGATGCAAAAGGTAGCAATATTGCATGACCCTAGGGATGGCTGGATGGCTGCTTTGTACTGTAAAAGACCTGAAGAAATAGCTCAGCCTTTGGGAATTTTATGTCTCTGAGGTAGAATATGAAGTACCTGATGAGGAAGTTATGGTTCAAAGGAAGGTTACAAAAATAACAGCAGCCATCCTAAACTTATCTAAAAGTCTGCTACAATGTGTGGGTTTTGACCTTCGGGAACACTAAATTTTATTCATCTTGTGCTGCAGAACAAAACACACTTGGCGCATTAAATCAGCTTCATTTTTTGTGCTTGTGCTTATGGGATTTGGAGCAGAGGTTTAGATTATAAGGAAATACTTGTCAAGTGTAAAGCATAATTAAGACAGTTTTGATGCCAGAACCAAGATTTTATTTTTCCTGTGGACCAGAGAGTTCAGGATTTTTTGGGTTTTTTTCAACTGTAAATATGGAGAAGGTGAGGAAGGGGGTATTGTTTTCTGTTTTATCTGAACAGTCAAAAATGTGCCAATATGACATTTGTGTTGCACAAGCAGATAGTTTTACTATGTTCACAGCCCACATAGATTTACCTGCTGTTCTGGACTTAACCTCATACTTTAAAAATCTTCCACAGTTTGAAAGAATTCCTCAGTACTCACAATTTAACTGGCTTCCCAGTGTTACCCTTCAGGTGCTGCATATAGGGCAAAGCCCACTAAATGTTTAGGTCCCCTTGCAAAATTTTTACTGCAGTTTGTCCTGGGTTCAGCAGTAGCAGTCATTTTTCTGCTTCTTAGTAGCTGGCGCAGTGCTGTAGTTTTGACTTTCAGCCTGGGAACGGTGTTGATGACACTGATGTTTTTAGTTGTTGCTCAGTAATATTTACTCTGACCAAGGACTTTCTGAGTGTCATGCTCTGCCAGGGAGGGAGGAGGGGAAGCTGGGAGGAAGCACCTGACCCAAACTAGCCAAAGAGGTATTCCATACCACAGCACATCATGCCCAGGATGTAGCACTGGGGGCAGTTACCAGGAAAGGTTAGATCACTGCTCGGCGCTGGCTGGGTATCAGTCGGTGAGTGGTGAGCGGTTGTATTCTCTTCCCTTGTTATTTCCCTTACCATTATTATTATTGGTGGTAGCAGTAGTGATTTGTGTTATACCTTAGTCACTGGACTGTTCTTATCTCAACCTGTGGGAGTTACATTCTTTCAATTCTCCTCCTCATCTCTCCAGGAGTGGGGGGAGGAAAGTGGGGGAGTGAGCGAGTGGCTGTGTGACTGACTAGGCTTAAACCACGACAGTTTTAGGAGGAGTTTTATAACAGACCTTATCGCTTTCCATCTGCCAAATCTATGATGCTCATATAGTTATATAGTTGAGTTATATACAAAAGACATGAGAGTACCTCCAGTCAAAGACTTCATGTACTCTGGGATATACAGGGTAGGACAACGTTTGTTCTAAGAGCTCACAATCATCATATAAAACCTGAGACAAATGGATAAAAGTGGATGGAATGGCAGAGACAATGGTGATCAGCCTGTGAATTAGGAGACACCTAACACTTCCTTAGTTCAATGACCTATACAGACATGTAGTCATGTAGCAGGCAGCAGCAGTGATATTATATGATTGAACTAAAAAATTGCCCAAATTATTTCATCAGGACTGAGGAATGAATCATAGGATCATAGAAGCAACTAGGTTGGAAAAGACCTTTAAGATCATCAAGTCTAACCACTACCTCAGGACTGCCAAGTCCACCACTAAAACCATGTCACTGAGGGCCTCATCTGCACATTTTTTGAACACTTTCAGGGACAGTGATTCCACCACTGCCCTGGGCAGCCTGTTCCAATGCCCAGTCACCCTCTCTATGAAGTAATTTTTCCTAACATCCAATCTAAACTTCCCCTGGCACAACTTGAGGCTGTTACCTCTTATCGCTTGTTACTTAGAAGAAGAGACAAGAAATAACAAAGCAGCACCTTTAGGTCTCAGGCATTCACCTATCTCAGGTGATTTCAACTTCAGACAGACAGGTCCTCTGAAAGTGTCAGAGACAAAGATCTGAGAGTATCTGTGCAGTGTCCTTGTAAAGCTCTAGTGGGTGTAGAGGGATATGATTTTTTTCTAAACCTTTTCAGCAATTAGTTAGACTCAAAAGCATTGCCAACATGCTGAGGTCCCTGAGAGCTAGATTAATCTCACTTCACACCCTTAGAGGTCCTTCTTATAAGAAGGAATCTAGATGACAAGCTTAGAGTACACATTTAGGGTTTAGGAAATTGAAGCTAGGTGACATGAATCCAGCCTAGGATCTCTCTTCAATAGTCCACAAAATACTGACTAATATTTTAAGACATTCTCTGGCCTTAGCTTACCTTCCAAGACGATGAGTATCCTTTTTCTCTTGCAGTCAGTAGCAGATATTTGTCTGTATAAAAAACTAATAGGCCCTTTATTTGCAATTCATCTCAATACAGAAAGGTGCAATACAAGCACTTAAACTAACAGCAAAAAATCCTCTGCTGATTTGCAAAGTAACTGGGAATTGGGAGGTCAGTTCCAGTCCTTATTTGTTCACTGTTTTCTAGTGACCTTGTCAGTAAATTGCACAAGTTGCATCTGTGCTGAGGATGAGGCCAAAACATTGGAATGATAGAATAGTGTAAAACTGGGTCCTGCTAAACTAGGTGTCAGAAGTCTGTTCTGAATATACTGAAACCAAAATGTTGAAATCTAAATTTACTTATTTATTTATTTTTTCTATTTAATTCATGTAGTGATGTAATTGAGCGTGCATTGTTTGGTGGCACAGAAGGATTGTGGGCGACTGTGGGAGGAAATTTATTTCCTTTAGGAACTGTAGTAGGTGAGGAAAAATATGTGTAAGGCAAGGAGGCACAATGTAAAAGAGGAAATTTATGATAGGATCACATCTCTATTTATATCAATGCATATACAGAGAAATATTAAAAATGTGTCTCTCTTAAAGGAAGATCAGCTGCATTATATGTCACCAAATAAATATGTGTTGCCTGGTATGTATATTTGGGAAATGAAATAGTTACTGTATGATGATTTACATCTACTACTCTCTTAGTTTTGCCATTGTCACTAGGAGAACAGGCTTCAAAACCCTTGAGTCAGCTGAGCTGAAACATTTTGATACCAAAAAATTTTGAAAGGAGTTTGGAAGATCTGTTAAAAAAAGAACACAAACCCACCCTAAGTTTCAAATTTCAGGCGTCTGATTTCCCTTGATCTAATTAAGAATTTGTAAATAAATTCATAACTTTGGAAATAAACAACCTCAGGTGGAAATTGAGCATGCAATCTGCTAAAACATGCTTCAAAATTTTTGGGGGCTGACTTCTCAGCAGGACTCCAATAGTGCCACATGGACTGAGCTTATGCCCAAGGGTTCACCCAGGAAGGCACAACAAAAAAATAAAGATTTTAACAAAATGTGTAAGTGTAATGAAGTTGTTTAGTCGAAAGAAAAGAAGACAGAAGAATATAACTGTAAAAGCAAGAAAACAATTAAAAGAGAACATATTAGAGAGAGCAAGCAGGTAATGGATGGATCCTGCGACAAGTGAACTGAAGGTGTGCATTAGAAAATGTTTTTGTAATAGGCAGAACATTGAAGGGACAGTCTGCATTGTGCTTCCAGTTTCCTCAGGCAAGAAACAGAGGTCTTTGAACACATCAGCATTTGTCAGTGTTAGCACAGTTTTACCTGACACTTTCCTGAGGTTCCTGCAATCTCTATTATTTATAATTTTTTTTTTGGTTGCAATTTCATCTGGATAATTTTTTCTTAGCTTCTTTCTTCTTTCCTTTATCTTTTAATTTTCCTTCTAATATTGTTATAAAATCATTGTTTTGCTGGGATATTTCAGGCCAATCATTGCAGGGTTGAATTAAGACTACCCTTTTTCTTTTCTTTTTAATTTCATATTGGTGCACAAACTTTGTTTGCTTGATTGCTTGTTTGTTAAGGTGGATGTAGTTGATTGGAATGCCAGAGAAACTACTGTGAGATCAGATTTTTTTGAAAGCAGAGCATTTTTGATGCAGTGGGGGCTGTTCACAGCCAAAGAACCCAAGATATTAACCCATGTAATTATTCTGATAACTAGTATTACAGTATGCTTTCTTTTCCTTGACGTTATTTGACTCCTAGGATAAATTTAAGGTCACTGTTCCTGTTTCTTCATAACAGTAGAGGTCTATGTCCATGGAATAGGAAGTATGCTTTCTAGAAGAGAATGAATTCTGGTAAGTAATTTCATCCTGTAAAATGATGCAATTCTGAAACACCGAAGAAATATATCAGTATTACTTCATCAGTAACATATAATGCCAATCTTCTTAGAATCTTGCAGGAAAATGCTTAACAAAATATATTTTGCAAAAACTTCAATTTCTGGTACGGTCAAAGACTTTTCTCTTACACAAGTAAAACTGATTGCAAGGAATGTATACTACATCTTAGTAACTAGCAATAAATTTTGTACCAGACTTGCATATTTATTTCCTACTGAAATTAAGTAAAATTAGTCAATTAGCTTCATTCCCACTTTTTTTATTCTGTTTGTTTATGTCAGTGTATCTGTTTCACATGTTATATCAAAAGCTAATAACCATGTGAGAAATCATGGAACTGTATGAACATATTATATATATAGAAACAACTAAAGTGTCTTTGTAGTCACATCATCCATTAAACAGAGTAAGACTCAAATGAAATCAAAGAGAGTTTTGCCATTTTCTTCAGTACTAAATCTGATGGACATTCATTATCTAAACATTTCTTACTTATTACTGTAGAACTGTCAGTGCTGAAAGTTGCGAAAATAAGGTGAAATCTGTGGCAAATGGAAGACCTCTTCCTTCTAGAGCACTTCATTATAGGACTAACCTAATGGACTCTTAGGATTTAAGGTGATATTATTGTAGAAAACCGACTAATTTTAAAGTTTTATCACTATCTTTAAATGAGAAAATGAAGTGGATAAAACATTTAAATATATTTAACATGTATTTAATTTTAATTAGATGAATAACCAGAAATTATCTTTTATGGTTAATCTTTCTTTGTGATGACTTCAGAAATGGCATTTTATTGCTACTTCAATATGAAGTTTTCTGCAACAGCCTCCAATACGAATGAAGTAACTGTTGGTTTCTGCCATATGCAGTCTTTCCACATGACAAGTGTCACGTCCTAAGAATGACCTCAAAGCAAAAGTTTTGGTTAGTTCTCACATAAAATTCATCTCATATAATCTCATCCACAATGCAAGGTCACAGATCCCTTCTGTCTGTAAAATAGCTATTTCTGAATAGCAATAGAGACCTTTTCTACATGTTTTATAAATATTTCCTTATACTAATCCACAGAGTTCATCAACCAAGCAGTGAAGGGTCTCTGCTTTGGACCTATGAGGCTAATTCAGTTTCCTTGACTGCCAGAGCACATTTGAATACCTCCTGAGCTGAGAAAATGTGCTCAAAGTGATATAACCCTTAAAGGGATCTTGCCTACTGAAATTATTGTCAAGAAAATGTCTCTCACTGGCAAGACAAGCAGCTTGAAATAAACCAGCACAATTAATTTATGGCTATAAGCAATACCAAACATGTTACATCTCCCAAAAGACTGGCATTCACAGTTTCACTTTGATACTTGATGCTTTCCTTTTTCCTCTTACCCTTATCAAAGTAGTAAATTGTTTATCTATTTTATTGATATTTTACGTTGTATACCCAGGAAGAGAAGTACAGGGAGAGCAGGGTGGTACTAAAGAAAACTGTATAGAACAAAGCCATGGTTTCTTACAGTCACCACACATCCACAGGGAAGAGTAATTTGTGGAAACATGAAGATGGAGGAGTAATGGATTTCTCTGTCAAAATGATGAGTGAAAGAAAGAAGTAATTACCATTAATGCACTTCAGTTATGGCTCAACAGTTTTTTAGCTGTATGTTCCCATTTAATTTTCATCTTAAACAAAACAGTTGCTACAGACCCAGAGCTAAAAACAGAAATCCCTTTCAGCTACTGGCAAATTAGCGAGTAATGCTCTTATTATATAAGCAGAGGCAAGATTGGCTTCTTCCAGGCAAACACGGGAAGTGCTCGTTTGTTTCAGGCATTACTTCTTCTCCCCCCCAGCTAAGAGTTGAACTTTATTTCCAATGTTATAATCAGCTAAGCATGATAATACTTTTTTTTTTCTGGTTCCTATTTAGCTTTCAAAGCTCTCACAGGATTTCTGTCATGGATCAGTGGCACCTTCCAGGAGGGAGTGAGGTCAGTGGACATCCTTGGTATACAGGAAGGCATGTTCTATTAGAAAAGGGAAATGTTTTCAAATCCCTCAGATCTTAAGCTACTAAAAATAAACTAATGAGTCTTAAATTAACTTTTTTTTTTTTTCCACAGCTTTTCCAAGCCAAAAGAAAAGTATTTATTATCTGGGAGTGACATACAGGAAATTAGGCTTATAAATTTTATTTAAGTTATTATAGTTTCCAACTTTCCTGAATTCTAATCTTAATATTAATCTGTTGTAGAGTGAATGTTTCAACTTCAGTGGGTTGTTTTTGGGGGGGTTGTTTTGTTTTCTTTTTTTTTTTTTTTTTT
>NDXB01020213.1:78436-106374 GCA_002631895.1 Agapornis roseicollis | reverse complement strand
TTTTTTTTTTTTTTTTTTTTTTTTGTGGGTTTTTTTTTTTTTTTTTTTTTTTTTTTTTTTTGGTTTTTTGTTTTTTAATTGGTTCTTATTGCACCGTGTGAAATCACCCAGTTATTATTATTTGACTGTCTGCCTGGAACAGTTTTGAACTAGTGTCCACATTCGATGCCTACCTATATCTCTCCGAGAGCCGAAATGAACTTGATAAATCACCTGTACATTTGAAATGCTCCAGAATAAAGTCAGAGCTGGGATACCAGCAAACAAATTTTCATGTAAGAGTATGAATGGAAAGCTGTTTGGTGAAACTCATCTTCACTGGGACTCCACTGAAGCCAAAGGAGATGTTTATAGAGGAAGAGTAGCCTTGAGAGGGGACTGATTCAGACCAGTGCCTCTGACACACTGAATTTCTGTCCATGTTGCAGGCTGAAGGGCAGGCTCTATTTACTGCCTATTAGGGCTGAAGATGATTTAAACTTGGCCATGTCTAACCCATGCACAGCAAACATAGAGAGCTTCTAGCAGAGTTTGGAATAGACCGGCCAGCATTCCTCCACATGATGCTTAGGTTTTGGGCTTGCCCCTCCCAACAGGTACTTTGGGTCTGACCTCCAGGTTGTGGGGAGGATGAGAGAATAAGAATTTGAGTTATGCCATGTCAGCTGACTTCAGGAACAGAGTGGGTCCTTGACCATTTTGGGCACTATAAAGGTACGGGTATAGAAAATGTTAAAAAAATCAGACTTTTTTTTCCAGTGTGGTTTCTATGACACAAGCACATAAAAGCTTTTCAGCACCTTTTTCCTGATTGCTTTATACACAGAGAGATTGCCATTGAAGTCAGTGCTGTTGCTGGCCCAAGCACTCAGAACTGTGAGTTTACAAACAAACGTTATATAAATAAGTTAATCACAATCACAAAACTCCATATGGACTGGTACCTCTCCTTCACAGTCTCTGGTGAACAGGCTAGCTGTTATCAGGTTGTATATCACAAACCAGCCTGACAAATCAAAAGGGAGAAAGAGATTTAAGCCGTGGGCAGAAGAGGACTCTGAAGTGATACGCGCCAGTCCTAGGGAAAAGTTACAAAGATAAGCGAGTTGCTGACTACTACATCCCCGAAACTTACCAGCTACAAAGCTCATTGTGCATTCAGGCAAGCTTAAAAAAACCCAGAATTTTTGCACTTGCAAAATTTAACAGTTTCTTACAGAAATCCTGATAGGTGAGGGTGAGTGTGACACCAACAAGATGTTGGGGAGCATTTGTAAATTCTGGTAAATATGGACCAAATCATGGTGAATTGCAATAGTTCATGCCTTGTGCTAAGGACTTAGTCTTCTTGAAAAGTCTTTGCCTTTAAAATGCAGTCACTAATGACTAAGTAGCAGTTTGATCACAGGGACATTTAAGTGAAATAAATGCAAAACAGTGTCTGCAGAACTATATGTACTGTCTAAAATCACTTAAAATCCCTTTAACTGAAGAAAGTCTGTAACTCCTAAATGCCAGAACATAATGCTGAGCCTTTTGCAATGACACAAACTTGATAGAGTGGGTGAGACAATCCTATTGTTTCTCTGTGAAGACTTGTATTTCTTTTTCCCCCACCTCTCCATAGAAGATCTCCAAGTTTCTTCCTCCACCTGCAGAGTTCCTGGAGGAAACTGTCAATATTTCATACTGAGTTCAAACATACCATGTTTTTATGCTAAAGTTTATTTACATTTCTTGATTAGGCTTGTTCTGGCTCATTTCCTTTGTTTCATTCTTGCCAGAAAACCTTGCTAGAGTGCTTGTCAGTTATTAATAAATTGAGTCAAACAGTAGTGAGTGTGGTTCAACAATTTTGGCAAATATTAATGAATGTCATTTTCATTGTTAGGAGAATTTTTAGCCCATTTTCAGATCAAATTCCAGCCCTTTAACATCTGTTTTTGTTATATTCAGATTGGCAAGGAAATAAATAAAAGCAAAATGAGGCTTAAAGATACATTCTCAGCAAAAGATGCAGATACACCATTACTGAATGGACTTTAAACGTTTTTTAAAAAACTAACAATAATCGGGTTTTGTTTGACTGCTGAGTGATTCTTCATGAAGTTATGAATTAATGAAATCAGAAAGAACTAATATAGGACATCCTTAAATTAGATTCTGTGAGAAACTTCAGAAAAAAAACCAGATCAACACATCTTGGTAACACTTTTGCCCTTTTGGCATTACTTTTTGCCTTCATCTATCACAGTATGAAAGAATTCTGTCTTTTATGAAAATAATATAGGAACTTAAGGAAACCACCTGCTTTTCTGAGACTTAAGAGGTTTGATTTTTTTTTTTCCTAAACCAACATAGCACTAATTTCTCTCTGTAAATGTAGATTTTTCTAAGCATCCATCTCCTGCCCCTTAAGAAAAGAAGGAAAAAAGTAAGAACTTTTTTTTCCCATTGGTAATTTGACTCCTTTTAGAAGGTTTTACTGAAATGCTTATAATCTTTTTTTTTCACCATATTTAGCTGTATAAAGACTCCTTTTCATTAAGTCTCCATAGGTGCCTTTTTGCCTGGAAGACATTATCCATTACTGATACACTGTGAACATGTTGGGTCTTAATTCATTCACTGTATTCATAGACTGTTTTCTTGTTAAATTCACAGATGTTATCCACACTAATAAAGAAGAATCCAAGCTTCTTGTTGAAAATGTGTAGTTAGCAAGTAAGGCCAGGCTGGCCCAGCTCTTCCTAAGAAGGATCTCTAGCCATGCCTGTAGTAGTAAGCGAACATTGCCAGGCAGGTTTCTGGATGCTGAAATGTATTGTAGCCTGTCAGAGTTTAAGAGCAATCAGAGATTTTTATCTGAGCAAACTCCTGGGAGTTAGAATAAACCCAAAGGCCATACCTGGTAGGTATGATAGATGTGACATCAGTTTTGAAAAGGGCAAGAGGTTTTAATCATATGGACATAAACTATTCTGTGTCATTCAGTCTCAGAACCACAGAATGGCACCAGGCACTCAATCCAGCTGTCTAGATGTACTTTCAGCCCCTTTGAAGGCTGAACATTTGTATTGTTTAACAGGGTCTGATATTCATAGACCCACTCAAGTGAATAACTACTATTCCTTAGCAATTGTTAAATGTTCACAACTGCCAATGTTATGTCAGGAATGAATTTGAACAACTGAGACTGTCTGTGCTTTAAGCCCAGTGACACAGCCTAAGTACACATATTTGAGTATCCTTTTAAAGAAAAACTTCTCAAATTACATTTCTAACTTTTACAGTGTCAGCTATGCACTTAGAGAAAAGACTGCTCAGTGCCTTTTTGAATAATCCATTGAACCTTCAAGTGCTCTTAAGTAGCATTAACTGGCAGTTCCAACTTCACTTTCTAGACCTGGACTAGATGACTTATTACAGTAGTATTTAATTACAAAAATACTTCTCTGTGAATTAGCAAAGCATCTACATCGTGCATGTAAACATTCCAAAGCTAACCACCATTGCTAGTCTTTGATTTCATACATTCATAAGCTGGAATAGCTGCTATTCTAAAGACAGTGTAATGTATGATACTTTTGGGGAGAAAAATGAAGTCAAATAAATACAATCAAGGGAAGATTGTTTCCTCAGATACTTTTTGCAGCACATGGGTTTATCTAATGAATAAGGATCTTTTAGGCATAACAAGCAAATTCACAGGTTTCCTTGTTCAAAGGGGAAGGGTGAATGAATTTAAGAAGTTGAACCAACACTTTTCCAAAGTGGGTGATAACATTCTCTGTTATCAGTAATATGTCTCCTCAGGTCTGCCTAGACTCTCAGAATCTTGGCAGTATGGCTTTTAAAGCTCCTCAGGCAGTGTCTCTGAAAACTGTGATTAATATAGGGTTATCCTTCTTGACTACACACCAAGTCTGATTAAAATTAATGTATCAGCAGGAGACAGCATATTTTCAGGAAGAAGAAACCATATTTCCAACAAAATCTTTGTGGAAAAGAAATGACATCCTGCCTAGCCTAATGGTAAGACATATTAAACAGGGGCTTATAAATTTCTATATCCACAGAAAACTTCCACAGATGTCGTGAAAAAGAGGTGAATCAGCAGTGCTGTGAAACAGTTAGTCCTTATTTTTGTATGTGTAAGATAGGGCCCTACACCCGTGAAAATGGGAGACTTGAGATGGCACTTGTTTATTTAACTTTAAAACTGTCTAGTGTAAGATGTTCATATCAAAGAAGATAATTTGCCCTCCCTTCTTAGTTGTTTGTAAGGCACATACATTAGTATGGGACGATACATTTTAATAAAGACATCTTTTGTTTCTAAATGAGAAACACGAATCACAGCCCATGCTTCATATTTTATATGTGTCAAAGTGCTGATCTTACATATGTATGTATGTCTATACAAGAGGTACCAAGAAATAGGTGAGGTGAGGTGAAACCCACCATTTGCATAGCGATTGCAGGATCATGATCAGGGAAAAAAATGGGGATTTTTTTTTTTCCCCTCAAAGAAGTTTTGAAGCAGTGTGCAGTTTTTACACAACTTGGTATATTGAGAATGCAATTGATCACATGGTTTCATGCAGTTTATTCTGAGAAATGTCTTCAAAACAAAAGTTTGCTGAGTATTGAAAATAATGAAGCTGGAGAAGACAGACACTGGAGAAGTAAAATTAGCTCAGGAATTAGCGAGAAAGGAGGGATGAAAAAGAGGAGAGAATGTCTTTCCAAACTGCAGAAAAAGCATCATTTGGAGCTCACACATTGTTATGTGCCTGAGGAAAGAAATCTTAACTCAAGAATGACAATTTTGATGTGTGACAAAGGACAGACTCAAAATGGAACTTTTCTTAGAGTTAAATCTTTCACCATCACACCAATTTCTTTCCCTCAGGGTGGAATTAATAATATGTCTATCCAGGTACATATTTTCATTATTTTTACAGGAGCTGTGGAATTTTTAGATCTCTTCTTAGCTGATAAGTTAGGTTCAAATTCACACCAGTTTAAATGCTTGGGGAAATAATGGAAGATAAAGATAACAATAGACAAGCAAGTACGTATAGCCCATGGCATTATTTAGCCTTTGTTCCCATGGGTAAATAAGTTTCAAATTCCTGAACTGACACAGAGAAAATCTGTAGAATTTACTAACTTTTTCTAATCAATGTAACAAAGATACTGATCTTACATGTCCCAGAAAGCTAAAGCAAAAATAAAAACTTTAAAATAAAATAGAGTATATATGGGTGGAGAAGTTTAGCTTTGCATAATAAATTCTACATAAATTCTTGGGTTTTATGCAAGAGTAAATGCGTGATCTGGACTTTGACATTGGTTCTTTGACATATGCCAGGGACTGATCAATCTTAAATCCAGGATGCAAATGTTCAAGATCGTAGGACAAGCTTCTGTCTGCCACTATGCTCCCATCAAAATTTTATAGCTATGGGAGATCCTTCAAAATTACATCAAAACCAGAGTGCTCTTTTTGCTTTTTTTGAGGGATACATGCCATTGCATAAGAAGGCCTTTGCTAGAGGTTGTCATGGAAATCACAGAAGTTGTGAACATGCCTGACAAGGGGCAATTGTGAGAGTGACAACGCACTGGAACAGGTTGCCCAGGGGGGTTGTGGAGTCTCCTACTTTGGAGATATTCAAGGCCCGCCTGGACAAGTTCCTGTGTGATGTAATTTAGGTTACCCTGCTCTTGCAGGGGAGTTGGACTAGATGATCTTTTGAGGTCCCTTCCAACCCTTAGGATTCTGTGATTCTGTGTGATTTCAATCTATTCCAGAACTGGGATAGTTCTCCCATCTTTCGCTTTCCTACTTCCCTCAGCAAAAAAAATAAGGAAGGAAAGTCAGGCAAACTTTCAAAACTATAATGAATATTTCTTTCATCCAGGAGCAAGTGCCTAATGAAATCTCCAATCCTCAACTAAATGAAAGAGTTTCCCTTTAATCTCCTGTTATATTACACTACAGAATCCTGTACCAGTTTGCTGGACTGTGGCCTCTGTCACTGGAAAGAAGATTAAAAAAAGAGTCTTTCCCAATTTTCAAAACACTTCATAGAAGGATAAATGCAGAAGTGAGTAGGTTCAACACATACACATTCACAAAATGATGCACAGTTAGAGCTAGAGCCTGGTAATTTTATTTCTCCTTGGTCCCAATTTACTTTCATCCATGAAAATAATAATCAATTAAGTCCATAGAACCCTAAAAGACCAGTTACTGTAATGCAAACATAGGAAGAGAACATTGAACAGGTATCCTTGGAGAGGAAAAAGCATTAACAAATATTTGGATAAAGGTTTATGTCCACTGATGATATAAAAGGAACAGAATAAACTATTTCCCTTTCATTCCAGCTGGATAAGAGGATCTTTTTGTAAATGTCTCATTTCTCCTGTGTGCTCCACTATTCCCTTTGTTTATCTTTTCTTACCTGATCATATCCTCTCAATTAAGTTAAATAAAGGAAGATGTTCATACTTCTTTAGAATTTATAGTCTTGACTAGATTTATTACAATGACATTTTAAGTAAATGAAAATACTTTGTAATTCAGTGGAACTTTACATGTAAAATAGAAAAAATAAATGCTTTATCCCATCAAAATAATTGTCATTAAACTGTTCTAGAAGGTAATTCTTTATATATTGTTTGATACATTAATTATCGAAAATTCGGAATAAGAAACTTGTTATCACCAATGGACACTTCTTTATTGCGGCGCTGGGTGCACGGGGGATATCTCCTCCTAACATGCACACCTTGCACCGAAATCAGATTTCTTATATACAGCTTATTCACTATAAACATATTATTTCCCAAAAATCATTAGCATATTCTCCTCCCATTTCCAATTCTGTGCAATAAAAGAATCATCTAGAAATGAGTCTGGGGTGTAATATGGGTAGGTGGTCTGTGAGTCGGTGGTTGCGATCTCCCTCTGCCAGAATTACCTTTTGCCTAATTCCACGGTGTTCTTGGCAGGTACCTATAAACCGTTATGGTTGACTCTGTTCATTCTTGTTAATCTAGACCTTGACAGCTACATACATTGTTCTAGTTCTATGTAAGTATCATAAATCAGTTTGTAAGTCAACTTGTACTACATGTTTCTATTAAATGACTTTGACCTATCGTCTCGGTCCTGGTACAAGGCTATACAGAGAATTTCATAGCAGCATCTGGTTACTGTATGAACATACTTCTCATTAAAGTATTTCTTATAACTCTACATTATTAAAATTAACTATTGATTAAGTTTTAATTACCAAAATTCTAATTATCAGTAACACATTGGCTCATGCTGCACTTCTATGCATGTTCTTGAGCACAATGCTCATGTAATTAATGGAACTACCAAAAGTTTCACCTAATTTTGTTCCCTTATGTGCATTCCATCCAAACTCTTGATGGGCAGCTTTCTCAGACAATTCTGACAATTCAGACAATCAACAGAGCAACCATTAATACTGCTTTGCATCACCAGACTGTATGATTCATTTTAAAGAAGTTGAACTATAGAATTGCCTGGAAGTTATGTTTTCTAAGGTAACACTTTGTTTTGCAAATTTGTCCAGATGTTTTCTGTAGATT
This sequence comes from Agapornis roseicollis, assembly GCA_002631895.1. Lineage (NCBI taxonomy): Eukaryota > Metazoa > Chordata > Aves > Psittaciformes > Psittacidae > Agapornis > Agapornis roseicollis. The sequence goes on along the minus strand of NDXB01020213.1, from coordinate 98,739 downwards.
GCATTTTGTGAGATAGAGCTGAACTAACAGGATGTCCAGCTCCCTCACCTTGTTCTCTCATTCTGTAAGAATTGGTGCTCATCCTATCCAAGGAAAAAAATATGGATTAAGTTCTATAAGAAAAGCAAAAAGAGAAACAATATTTCCTCTGCCTTAAGAAAAATAAAAAAGGGGCAAAACAAAACAGAGAAACCAACCCAAACCAGCTGAAACGATAGCACTCATAGAATTGGAAAGTGCCTGAGTGTGCTCAGACCATGTGTGGCAGCAGAAAAGGTTGGAATGAGATGAACTATTACAACAGTCTCATTTTCTCCTGTTTAAACTTCTGCATGAGTGCTTTAAGGTCATTATTCTCACACTGGTTAAATTAGGCACCTGTGAGGTTTCATTATTAGAAAAAGTACCTTTAATTTAGCATGGGAAAAAAGTGATTTGTTATAATGTGTGAAAAGACTGCATTTTATTAATTACCAGCTCAGGGTAAGGTGTAAAGGAATGTGACTCCTGAGCTAAGTGTGTGTCTAGCTCCTTTCCCAGGAGGCATTAACTCCTTTTTAGCAGTGAACATATTTTAAATTCTGCCATTTATCTGGTATTTAGAGTCAGATGTAGTGGTGGTGCACAAGATTTCCTCTTGGTTATTTAAACACCCAGACATGTTCTGGGACCTACTTGGAGAAGGTAGTTTTCCTGCTACATATATCTTCCACCTGTTAGGAAGAAAGCAAGATGATGAGCTACAAATTGTCTTCCAGCAGGTTTTCTCCACAGTGAGTTCTCCAGAACTTGCTCTTGGGATAATTTTCTCTCATTTATGGTCATCTGGTTCTGTTTAAAACAGGAGAGTAACTCAGCTTTGTCCCTTGCCTTTGTGACTTGTACTTCTACCATAAATTTGTACCAGTTTATATCTCCCTGGTTCAGTCTGCAATTTCCTTTCTGTTAGGAGACATGCATCATTATTGCAAAAAAAAAAGGTATAAAAAAATATTTTTTCAGGCCTCAGTTATATTTGGGATATGATGAGCTACCATTTCTTATCTCTAGTGTGCCACTTAGGCACATTTAGACATAATGTGAGTCAGTGTTACAAGCTTAGAATTAGAGAAACAGAACTTATTTTTAAATACATGACTTTGTTAGTGATTTCCTAAGATAAATACTGCTCCACAATTCTGAAAGGCATTGCTTAGATAAAGGGAGACATAAACATTAGAAAGGATGCTTGTGCTGTACGCAGATCCAAGATTTAATTTCTGTTGAGGAATTTAATTCCCCTCTACTTAAGAAATTTGTGTTATTCTTTGAATGTTTTTCCCAAAAACAAATGCTTCAGAGCTTCCTTCTTCCACAAAACAAAAATAGACAGTGTCAACCCACAGCACAGCATGTGAGCAACCCAACAATAATAAACTAAATCGCGCATGTGATGAAGCAAAACTGCTGATAAGAGAAATATTTTCAGTGACTAGTTTGAAATTAACAACTCAATCCTGTTCCGTTAAAGTCAGTATTGACACGCCCATTATGAAAAAGAAGACTAAGTGGTGGTTTGATTACAATGGAGAGACAAAAAAGCTAAGCTTAAAAGGCTCTTTGTTTCTAGGGGAGAAACCACAATGTCCTTTCTGGAAGTTAACAGCTGGAAGTTGAATGTTACTTAATTCAAATGAACAGCACTTTCCTAGCAGTGAGGATGGTTAGAAGCCAGAACAGACTTCCAGGGGAAGAATTACATTCTCTTTTAAAGATTTTAGCTTGAGCTTGGGTAATCTTCCCAATGCTGTGATTTAAACCAGGATAGCTAACTCGCGGCCAAACTTGTGGTTAAAGTGGTTTTAAGCTTATTACTTGATGCGGAGGTATTTTGTGATTTCAAAGGAGGATGAAATAGAAGGTCTGTGGATTCTTCTTTTTCAGACAAATGTGAAAAACACAGGGATGATTCGTGATCAGGCTTCAGTAATTTGTAACACAAGCTTCCTTGTTGTTCCTGTATCTGTAAAAAGAAGTACATTGTCCATTCCTGCCTTCTGTGTTCTAGGCTCTGTTTTATGCAGAAGATTAAACCAGGAGACATAAATGTCTATGATTCAATAAAGCAGAGATAAAGACCATCTGTATTAATTATTACAGGAATATTTGAATAATGCTCTTTGACCATATACCTGACCCTTTGCATCACGCTATTGAATGCATGGTAGGAATTTTCTTTGTTGGCCCACCAAATGCATGGCACTACTCTTATTTAAGGAGACATGCTTGATGTTAAGCCATTAGCGAGTTTCTTTGTGCTGGTAAGTGAGGCATCTGGAAAACAGTGAAGCTCACCCAAAAGGCAACTTGTCCTGTATATCTTACATGCCTATCTTAAGATGGGCAGCATTATTCTCTGAAAGGGGTTGCTCTTCCCCACTGATTATAGGAAGAGCATATAAACAACTAACTGTGAATAGCTGCCTAAATTTCAGATTTCTAAGCCAGGTGAGACATACCTTGCTGTGGGAATAATGGCTTTAAATGCAGACAGCCTAATTCTACCGGTGCTGTCAGTCCCTCCAAAGTCACTACAAGAGCAAAGGAAATCCTTATGAAATAGCTTGAGATCTGAGGCTGGATCTAAGCAAATACTCTCACAGCAGTAAAGATAACTATATGTGCGAGGAAGAAAGCAATATTTTTTCCTTAAAGTACTAGTATCCCACCCTAAGTGTCCCAGAGGAATTAAAAAAAATATAATGAAGTAATTACGTGATATGCTACCACAAGCAAAATGTTCCTTGAGTCTGTCAATAATTAGCTTAAGCCACAAACACAATATTGCTTTATCTTCATTATTATTTTAAAGTGTATATAAAAATACAAATGATATTATGTATAATAAAATTATCCAGATGTTTCTTAAAATCAGCAGTAGTATTTGCTTTGATGATCTCCTAGGGCAAACAATGCACTACTTGGCTAAATGTTCCATAAAAAGAAATAAAATTCTTTCTATTGTTTTTAATGCCCATTTGGTATTTTTTTTTTCAAATTTCATTACTCAGGTTATATGTTCAAGCTTTTATACATTTTAAAGCCTATCTCTATTCAGAGATTTTGTCATAAACTAATATAATCCCAGTCATTGTCAATTCCAGTTCTTTCTTGTTCTTTTATTGCTCAATAACCCATGACTTTTTCTTTCTACCAAGACCTAATTTGAGTTCACAAAAGTATCTGAAATAATTTCAGAAGTCCCACTCATACTTTCTGTGTATTTCTGTGTTTTGAAACAAACATTTTGGGACTTATGAGTTTGTATCCTATCTCAAAAGTCAAAAAATGCTTGCCAGAATAGAGAAAATCAGGTTCTTTCACTTGTTATAGAGAAGTCATCACAACAACTATTACTTGGTTTTTACATCATCAGTTATATTCTTCTGTAAGATCTACTATGTGTTTAGGTATTATATACTAGCATGTGGCTAAATTTAGTTTCTTAACCAACAAAAATATCTCACATTGGGAAAACTAGGTTTTGCCAAGATTAAGTGAACCTGAATTATGATTCTGATGAACCTGAAATTGTTTGAAAAAATTGTCCAAATGCAACCAATTATTTATTTATTGAATATTTCCCTTCTGGGGAAAACAGCTGGAGGAAGAGCATTTTCCTAGGAAATAGGAGAAGTAGATTCAGCTGTGTCTTTGATTCAGCTGTGTCTTTTTAGGAAAGGATTTGAACCCTTCTGTCTTGTTAAGAGCTGGTTGAGCCATGTAGGCTGGTGGTTACTCAGGCAATTTTCTCTCATTCATTCTTGGTTAGAATTGTTTATATAGCTGAATGTTTTTTGACAAGACAAGCATTGCTTCTTTGGAGGAATTTGAACAGGCACCACTGGTTTTGTCGGAACCTAGTCAGGCTAAGGAATCATTATTACCTCTTTGATGCCAGGCTGTTCCATGCAAAAAAGTAGCATGTCCAACAAATGGATTTGAAGCTGTAAGGCTTGTAGTTTGCAGGATGGAAGGATGTCACACACCCCAGTGAATGCTCTAACCACTGAGGTAAAAGGGATCAACAAACTCCTTCAGAAATCCAGCCCCTTTTCTTGATTTTTTCCCACAAATGTTTCACTATGTGAATTAAATGTTGTATTTAACATGAAATAATGTGGTTTTATTGTTTCCTTTTTGTAATAAGAAATTTTAAAGTCTCCTTGGTTCAATATGAACTTTTAGTTCTTGTTTAGATCAATTGAAAATGTATAAAAATTTGTTGTTTTGGTTTTTTTTAATCCCACAAATGATTTCTCCTTAAAATATACTGTTCATAGAATTAAACTTTTGGCTGCCCAATTCCTATTCCTCTTTCATAGATCTGACACACAAGCTAAACAAAAGGATTAACCTCTGAAATGTCAAGTTTGTGGGTCGTTTTTTTGTTTGTTTGTTTGTTTGTTTTCTTTACTTCTGAAAACAGCCACTGTTCAATTTCTTCAAGCACAATTTTGTGGCAACTTGGCTGTGGAAACTGATCCATTTTGCAAGCAGTCACATGTGCACACTCTCTTGGAGGATCTTTTCAGGAGCAAGAAGAATATTTCTTTGATTTCTATAAGACCATCAGCTAACTGACAGATATCATGTAATAAAGGCTAATCAGTTCACAGCATTCAAGATCAAAGTGATAAAATTTGGGTACAATACAAACAGCCAGATGCAAATAAAAGGCTTACAACATCAGCTTAAAATATTCTTACTAAGTTTCCTGAGTGTTCACTGTGATCAAGGAGAAAGTTACTGGTTTTGAATACCTCCCAAAAGATAGCCTACCCACCCAAGTTTATTACAGCAGTGTAAATCTTGTATGTCCAACATGATGATCATCTGAAACCAATAACAGTGTTCAGTATTTGATCATGTTAATTTTTTTGCTGCAGAAGAGAAGTAAGAAATAACTCCAGCTAGGTGGGTGAGGCACAGTTTGAGTGGCTTTGGCTCATTTGTTCTTACTTATCAGTACTTACTTGTTCAGAATAGGGATTCTGCTTGGTTAATATTCTGCTCTCCTCTAAGAGAAAATAATTTTCCCAATGCCCATGACAGAAATTACCATATGATGCACTTGTTTGTCTTAGGTGCTTTGTAAAAGTTCTTTTTTAAAAAACCCATGTTTTAAATATGCTATGAAAAGATAAATTCAGTCTGAAGGATCTATTCCAGGTTGTAGTCACACCATCTGCTTTGAGCAGCCTCTCTGACTTGTAGTTATTAAAAAGTACCGGCTTTGGATAAGATCTCTCAAAAAGCATTATACCTAGGAAACTGAGGCATATTAATAACATTTTTCATAAGCAATGAGTGATTTACATATTGGCCTATAAACTGTCTGTAGTCCTTACATTTAGATGAGTGATTTAGTATTGAAGAAAATTGCAAAACTGGTTTTGATTTCAATTTGGTCCTACTCTGTTTAGTGAGTTAAAGGGAAAAGAGGACTAGGAGAAGGACAGAAATATGGGGTTGATTAGTTACAGTTTAGTTTGAAGATGCAGGACCTCTTTCCCACCTGTTTTGTCCACCATTCTTTCTAACCACAGCAGCCAGGTACACTTATTAAACCCTTTTGGAACTTCAAATATTGCATACAGTATGTCAAATGTCCATAGAAGTTACTGAAAGGAGTTATGATGACCTCCAAGAACATTGGACTAGACCAAGAATCCTGAAGGGAAAATATTGTTAATGAAGTAGAATCAGTATATATTTGTTTTCATAGGAAAAGAAAAGGGAAAAAGGAAGGGAAAAAAAATGTGTTTTATGCATACAAGTTGTTGATGCTGTTTTTCTTTTACAAATAGTTCTAGCAACATACTTCATGAAGGACTAGGGTACTTTAGCATCTGTTGGCATTCAAATACAGTAGAAGAGAAGGTGTCTTCTGCATGTGTTATTCTGCTGACCACTTAAAGCTTCAGCAAAAAAAAGATTTCAGGTTTCAGCAAATGAGAGGATCAGAGTAAAGAAAATCAACAAATCAAAGAGACACCATATGGGCAAAGACACTCCTTTGTGTAAATTTGTGTCATGGAGAGATATTTTAATGTGCAAGGAGGTGTTGAATGCTGTGCTTGAGGCAACAATGTGATACAGAAGCTGTTTCTATTTATATGGAACTATTTCAGTGCCTCCAGGACTGGAATAGTCATCCCGGGTTACAAAGGGCTGCTGACCCGGAAACTTATGAAAGACATTTCTGTTTGAAGAGTCCTTTGGAGAGGTTGCTCAAATTAGTTGACATCTTTCTGAAACAAGCAGCAGTTGTGTGTGCAAGTTGGGAGAAAATACCACATTTCAATCAATGCTTACTTTCTCATGGGAAGAAAGTGTGTGAACAGATCAGAAAGGCAGCAGAGCTTTTGCATCTGTGTCAGGGCAAACGAAAGCTGGCAGTCAGGTGGCTCCCCTTCTCACAAAAGGAACAAGTCAGAGTAAGGTAATTACTGTTTAATATTTCCAGCAGGATGTTTGAAGGGAGCTTTTAATTATCCTGCCAACATCTATTCAAATAAACACGAGGGATTTAGAACATTTTTTGGAGTTTCAGGGTTAAAAGGAATACCAAACATTCTGGGGCACTAAACCTCTTAGATCTCCTCTGTAATGTGGCATAGTAACATGTTTCTATTGACATTTTGCCTTTTACATGAAATGATGCCTGCCCTACAGAACACAGCAGTGGTATTGCCTGCTAAAGCAGGCTGCCTCATCTTTCACCTTCCTAAATTCTGTCCTGAAGCTTTTCTGAATAAGCAATATTTTCCGTAGAGCACACTAGGAGAATAGCTGAGTGCATCTTTTCTGTTTCAGCTAATGGTGTTTTAAACCAAAGCTATTGTTGAGAAATATTCTGGGCATTTTTCTCTTGAGTTAAATCATCCTGCAAAATATCATGGTACTGAAATTTCCAACTGAAAATAGCTATATGAACACTTACTGAAAAAGTTTATTACTTATCTCCCTTGCTCATGTAATCATGCACAAACATATACATGTGTATAGAGAGTTTAATTTTGTCTACTAAAGAAAAAAAGAAAACACAGTGAATCTGTTATTGAAATTGATCTATCTGCCCATATCTCATATGCTTTGGTTTTCATTTTTCATAAAGCCTTTTTCCATTGCATAAATGTCAAAACTTCAGGGTTCAGTAGGTTACCCTACAAGGAAAATGTTACACAAGCTGGTCAGGATTTCTCACTTAAATCAGCCAAAATATCTCACAGAAGTTCTCTCATGAAACAATAGCATCTTAAACCTAAAATGCAAACATCAATCACCACCCAGGGAACACACTGTGGGTAAACGAGCATTTGTTTAGAATAGAGTTGTGAGTCTGACTGACAAAAGCAAAAGAAGGCAGTGCAAAAAAAGGGTGTAAAAAAGGCTGAGTGAGTAGGTACTGAGGAAAGCAGTCTGAGAGATGCTTGGAAAAGAGAACTAACTCTTTCTAAGGAGTGGGGAGCAGTGACTGAGGATATGATCTGTTGGGGATTGATCTGTTGGGGACTGATTTTATTTTTGTACCCGAAAACAAAAGAAATATTTGACTTATAGCTTTAATTTATTTTCATAACTGCAACAACTATCAGAACTCCAGGTTTTGGGTTGTTTTATTTTTTTTTAACTACTCAGACATTATCTTTGTTATTATTAAAAGGATTTAGGAAGAACAGTGATCCAGGCCCTAATGGTGAAAATCAGTGTATCAAAACTTGGTGTGATCTTGTCTAAACATGAACTCATTTAGCATTAGTCTCTTTCATTAGTAATGCACATAAAAACAAAAACGCATCATAATGTCTAAATTTAAAAACTAAAAACTAGAAACTGACAGGATTAATGTCATTAATCTCAGACATCATTTTGGACTCTAATTTGCCAGGTCTTTTCATGATGAGAAAATGACTTTACAAATTAGGCACATCCAAAGGGACCTTGTCTAATAGTTAATGGAGATCTAAAACAAAAATCCACCTCCTCCAGAAATTAAATTAAGATAAAATTTGAGAGGTTGTTTGATCTCAATGAGAGAGTCAAAAAAAGGGGTTAGAGGAGCAGAACAGTGAAAGCCAGAAAAAGACTTGGAAATGAGACAATTCTAGTGTCTTCTGATATTGTGGAGTTCTCAGTATGTAAGGAAATAGAACATGGAGCTGTGTATACACCCTTCCTGAACTCTCTGGCAGTAAGGTAAGTATTAAGGAACTTTTTTCTAATGACTGAGTAGCCTCAAGGTGCCTTAAGGTTGTTCATTATAGTTCCATAAACAACAGATGAGAAAAATGAAGGGTGACCAGGGAGGGAAAAAACACATTAAAGGAACTGCAAAACAGTGAAGACCTCTGTAAAATTACACAGCTTATATATGAGTTCAAATCTGGGTACTCATTTAAATGCTTTTCTGAATTTTGTACATTTTTGCCTGGCTATGTATTTTCAGATGTTACTAGTGTTCTTGTGAGTTTTCTGTGTAGTTTTACCTATGTAGGATATATGATTTTGTTTATTGTGGAAAGTCATTGTAGGATTTATATTAATTTAAAACAATTACAAGTAAAAGAGACTTATTATGAAGTGAAGTGGAAGTTCTTCTAAGGCAAGGGTTCATTTATGCAGTATCCTTGAAACCCCCATTATGCATGGATTCATAGGAACCACATGTTTGAAGTCATATGCATTTTCTCCTTTGAAAAAAGGTATTTCTAGCACCTTTCTAACTCTTCTGTTACTGAGATACCATCGTGTTGAAACTGAGGACACAGTCTGTAATTTTATTTTTTTGTTGTTGTGCTCTTTGAATGTGGCATGTGGTTTGAGTTTTAAAGCTTATTTCCTTTTGGTCTAATGAGCCTCTGAAAGTGATTAAATAGAAGAAAGGCAGATTAAGCCAATGGCATTTTATCAGAGGGAACACTATTGAATCTAGTGTCTGAAAAACTTTTTGTAGGCTCCCAAGATTTCTCACAATAAAATACTTTCTTATGTCTAGAGTAGTAACCAAAAATTCAAGGCATTAAATGTTTACAGTAATCAGAAAAAATGTTCTTATGTGCTATACTCAGTTATTTTTTGTATGACTGACACTACATTCTGTCTGTCTGCTTCTGCTTTTATGCTAAACCAAATGAATCTCCTCCAAGCTTACGGAAATTCTATTCAAATCAAACCCTCACCTATTTTTTCAAAGAAGTATTAAAATAAATGGATTAAATTTACTCAGGATAGGTTGGCATTAGATTAAAATCAGTTCACAATCAATTCCTGTTTTATGAAAATGCAAAGTTGTAATAGGTGGACAGCAACTGTTTTAGTAAATCACTTTGCCTTTCTAAGTGCTGTCTGTGCCACATACATCCTGATAGGGAAATAGTGGTTACTGGAGCTAAATAGGATATTACTAAGATGGATAACAGTACATTTATTGTAGTTTTGTACAGATGCGTTGATCCCTCACCAGAGAGTCCCTGTGCAACGCACTTCATATGCCTCTATCAGCAGAAGAGTCTGGCTCAAAGGAGGAGCTCAGATAGGCTGTAGAAGTGAAGGACAGTGCAGTGGCATTTACCAGGACAATAAACAGACTTCTTTACAACCAACTGGAATGTTTCGAAATTATGTTTATGTCATAGAGTTATGCCCATTGTCTTGTTGTTGTTATTAGGTTTATAGTAAAGCCTGCAGTGCCCTAAAACACAGAGGTAATCAAAATACTGAGAAATGTAGGCAGCAAGTAAACTAGATAAACAAATGGCTGACATTTCAAACAGTTTTCTTTCCCTTCTACATCAGCTTTAAATCTAACATCTTGGAATAAAGAAGTGAGTTTCTAAGACTGTGTTCACAAGAGCCTCTTTGGTGTCTCTTAGTGGGCTGTGTATCTAAGTAACAGCTGTCTGAATTAAGAAACTGCAGTCTTCAGATCTCTGCCTGGGAGAAAGGTGCATAGCTGTACTGTCCTTGAGCTTGCTGGAGACCACCAAATTCTTGTTAAGAAACTGGGAATAATGTTAATCTCATTTATCTTTCTTGTCTAAAAGATAGACATTTGGTTTAAGAGGTCATCTGGAAATTTTCAGTAGGGAAAGTCAGATATCTCTAGTGGAAGCTTCACCCTATTTTAAGATAGCTTGTCTAAAAGACAAGGCCTAAATTGTGTTTTAGATGTCACTTTCTCTCTCAAATGCCTGTGAAGACTACGTTGTAATAATCTGTACTTTACATGCCAAAATTTAAGCACTATTAATCTCTCCCTTGCTCATTATATATATCCTGGTCAATCATACTGGATCTGCCATTACATGGCACTATACACAAACACATAAAAAAATTATCTGAAACAAAAGAGAAACAAACCACTGCAGAGGTGTATCACCCAGTTCCTCAGCTATAACTCATGTTTTCCTTTTTCTTATCAAAAGCATTCATAATGTCTAAACTTTTATCCTTGCTAAAAAAAACCTTGAAACTTTTCTCTAAAAAGAAATCCCTTCTCTCTAAATGTAGTAAACTAAATCTTTCTTGATTCCTGTTCTGAATTTTTTTGAGGAAAAAAGTTTGGGAGTATTGTTGTTTCTTTATTTTAAAATCATCTGAACATAAAAGAATTAATAAATCTGCTGCTCTTTCCTCCTATCAAACATAAACTTAACTATATAATTGTAACCAATGAAGTATATCACCCTTAGCTGAATTTCCTCCTTCATACTAGAATATGTGACAGAATACCTCTATAGGTTTTGTCCACCAATCTTTTTCATCAGCATTTCTCTATTAACACATAAAAATGTGGACAGTAATGTGCTAGTAATGAAATCTCTGTGCTGCTGTTAACAAAACTGTGCTAATGTATTAACATATGGCTTTATAATCTACACTGAGTTTCAAGTTGTAATTCTTTCCCTTGTTAGATTAATTCTTTTAGCAGCTACTTCTCTGGGTACAGAGAAAAGAAAGAACAAACCTGAAGGAAAAGTTGCCTCTAGACAGATGAAATGTGAAAAAGGAAAAACAAAGCCAAAACCAAACTAACAAACCAAAACCAAAAACCAACAAACCAAACGAAAACCCAAACTGAATATTAAACCAACAGTGATTTGATAAAACTACGTCAAGTGAAAGTTTATATGACAAGATGGTATGAGTATAGATGATTTGATTTAGATGTGTGCCAAAGACAACCATAAAAAACATTTGCAGTCAAGTATCAGAGTGAATAAGTTAATAGTTAATGTCAGCGACTCAAAACAAACTGACTACATTTTATGTTTTACCTGTGCCACTTTAAGCATTGATTAGATAACATTTTGCAAGCAGTAAAAGACAATCATTTATTTATGCAACATGTAAGCAGCCTAAGCAGCTTACAGCCATAAAGAATATTTGGAGTCCAGACTGAGGAAAGGGTTAAATTCTTCAGAAAATTTGGTAATTGCTAAGGATTATTAATAGACCTAGAATTCTGGCAAGGCTGCAAGCCCTACAGATTATACAAGAAACTAAAAGCCACTTTCTAAGTATTGGAAAGAAGAAGAAAGTTTTGTAGGCAAAATATTCAATAATTGCTGTTGGGAAAGCTTTTTGTACCCTCCTCTAAGGCAGCTGGGTTAGGTTACTCTTCTCTGAAGGATGAATCAGGATAACCAAGACGAACTATTGGTCCACCAGGATTGAATGCTTCTATGGTGGCATTTCCACAGAGGACAAAGCTGGTAAGGCTGTGGTACACTTTCTAGCCTGTTGTTCAAGTGGTGCTTCCATGAATATGAAACAGCAAACCCACTCTGGTTTGTGATTATACCCATAGCCTTGGGAACCAGGGATGAAATGTGGGCCTGGATATGCTGAAGTCAATGGGGTAACATTCATTACCTCTAGTTCTGATATCACATGTGGTACTAATAATTGTTTACACCTGCTAGTATGGAGATGCATGGATATCCAAAACAGTCTTTCACAATAGCTATCTTAATGGTCAAAAACCTATAAAGTTTCATGGCTGTGTTATTTTCTCTACAGAAATACAATTCCCTCCAGATAACTCCCAGGAGCTTATTCACCCTTTCCTCTCTCTCCCACTTGTAATAGAAGACAAATTGCCCAAATATCTCCTGATCACATTCCACATACTTCTGTCAGCAGGAAAAGTAGAATTTAACAGAAAGCCTGGATACCAAGGGTGGTCAAACCCGCCACTTCCAGGATCCAGGGATGATGGAAAAGAACCCCCTGCTTGTCCTCCAGGGTGACCTTCCATCTGAGCTGCTGGGTTATCACAGATCCATCTGTAAACAAAGGATAGCAGGTTCCCTGGGCAGTGTCAGGATCACACTCAGTGTGACACTGTGTTTGGATGTTCAAAGAATCCCTCTCTCTTTGCTTTCTTTTCCAGGCTTAATAAAGGAACTGCTAAAACCTATGTAGCCTGATAAGATGACAAGACAGTCTTTTAGTGTTATTGATTGTACACAAGAGGTGGAGTGATGAATTATTTCCTATAATGCACCCTGAGTGGATTTCATCTTTTTGAGAAATGTTCTTGAAATCTTTATATGAATTCAGTTCTTAAACTTCCTGCTGGAAAGAAAAGAATCTTCATTAGACCAAAGGGCAGGGGTAAGACAAACATCTTCTACCTGATAACAAAAGGGAGAAAACTTTCAGAGTGCATGATCTGAGAGGAAAAAAGATGGATATCATACAAAACAAACTGTGGATTGCTATCATGAGAATGCTGTCAAAATGAACCAAGGGTGCAAACTGTGTGCTTCTGAAGTCACTCCACGTGTAATAAACTTCAACCTTTTACCACCTTCCTTTACATGTGGTGGCACAGCTGGTTGGCTGCAACTTTTTTTTTAATTACTTAGCAAAATAAGTTCTACTAGCAGGCCACAAACATTAATATCAATCATATGCAGTCATGTGCAATACTGGCTACTGTCATAGTCAATTTTAGCAAACTGACTCAGAAACCTAGTCCGTTATGGAGACTTGCCTCATAAGGTTCCTGAGGAATAATATCTTCTATATTTATTCCTTGTGAATTAAAATGAATTTAAGCCTAGAACTTAAACAGCAGTTTTTGTAACAAAGCAATTGAGAAAAGAATCCAAAAAGAGTGCTATTTATATGGAAACATTCTCTGGGCCTCAAATATGACCCAAAGACTGCTTTAAGTTTGGCTGTTGTGAAAAGCATCAGGTATCAATGGATAACCTAGCAGAGCTATATGTGACTGTACAATTCAAGTTTAAATAAATGTGTAATGTGAAACAGTGCTGCTTGCTAGTTTTGCTGTAAGTGTTCTTTGGACACGGATTTGCAAATGGCAAGAATTATCTCTCGGTGTTTAAAGAAATCTGCACTCTTGCTATTACTGTCTCATTTGTTCCTCAAATAGTTCTGAAACTTTCTAGCCTGACTGAAAACCTCTGGAGAACAGAGAGGCCAAGAATGAACTGCAAACAAAGATGTTTGTCCTGTCCTTGGCTGCTACTATGAGTTTAGATATTGCAAGTTATTTTTGACTATTCACTGTTTAAAATGTTTTAGAAGATTTGGAAGAGAGCAGCAGGACATAATGAGTTGTTGAGGTGCTTGAAGAGTAGGTAGGAACCCAGGCAACAGGGAAAGTTGCAGATGGGTCAAACCTGAGTTTTTTACTGAGCTCAGACTCACTGAAGAGTTCTCAGAAACATAACCAAGAATGCAACTATAATATATATAATTTTTAATAGAAACAAGCATAGGAATTACAAATCTCATTTTTACTGAGGCATAAATGAACTCTCTGCATAAATGAACATGCTGTATTTCCCTGACAAGGGAATAGAAGGAAGTCTTGGTGTATGTGCAAATCAGGTTAGGACATCTTTATACTGTCAGAAAGATGCTCTCTGTTACATCCAAAGGTATCTTTAGGAAAGCTTATGATGTGTTGTGCTCACTAATACATTTAAATTGTTTTAATTGTTGCCTATTCTAATTTCACTGCAGAATGAAATCTTCATTTACATATTGTTCCTGCTGCTCAAATGTCAAGGAGTTTATCTGGGACCTTCAAACACTTGATCAGAGTTTGCTGATGAAAGCCTAACCCTGTTGTCTAAATCTGCCACCTCTCTTGACTTTACCACCATCGTTGAAACTGCCAGAAACAGTTTGTCTGTAATGAGATTGCTTGGTGGTTTCTTTGTCAAACTTGTTTTTATTGACCCACCCAATGTGAGGCTTTCTCACAGGTCAACCTGAGGTATTGTATACCAGTGAATATATCATGACAGAAGAAAATAAACACTGGGAGAGTAGGAAGCTCTGATAACTTTCATAGCTTAGATGGAAACCCAGGATCTTTGTACTCCCATTAGGCATTGGCAGTGTGCAATGAGGTGTGAGCACTGTGTTACAGAAAGAGGCACCCACCCTTCCAAGAATCCTTTTTCATCATATATCATTCCTGTGATACAACTCAGACTAATGAACCCATGAACACAGTTGTGTCCAAAATGCAGCTTGGCATAACTCATTGTCAAAACATTATATTTGGTAATTTTTCTATTGTCTTGAGGTTTCTATGTTACTCATATAGGTTTTTTAGTCTTGAGTTTTGTGCATTCACAGTATTCTTTATCATTTATGAGCATGGGACTCTGGTTTATGAAGGAGGGAACTGAAAAGTTTGTTAACTAACTGATTAAAAATGCATGCTGTCCTGGACCCTACAGTATCTCTTTCACAGTGCAAAATTAAAACTATAAAGCAGAAAGTTTTCCAGATATCAATCCTTGGTGCTAGATGAAAGATCAAATAATCATATGGCTGGAGTGCTGTACTGAAAACTGCACTGAATCACTATGAACTTCCTTTTATTGGGAAAGTAAATCTCAGATCTCTTGATAATCCTGCATACATACTTCACATTTATTTACATATTTCAAAGGAGGGATCTAGTAATAATGCAGTACAAATTACACTGAATAAATTATAGGGATGATCCAAAGGAACAGTTAGGGACAGGAGAAATTTAAGGAAACTAAAGGAAGAGATATCTTCCATCACCTTCCTAGACACTCATACAATGAAGTGGAATAAAAAATTATCACTACTATTCCTTAAAAAATTGTTTTAATTTACTAGTACATCTCTGTGCCAAGTGAAGTAGTAATAATGCACTGCATAGATGTATATGAATTTATGTATATAAATATGTATAACTTTATGAATGGACTTTCCTATCCCAATGCCAATTTACAAAACTACCTTAAGACTGAAACTTACCTGGTTTGTATTTGATTTTTGAAGATCATATTTCATTATTGAAAATCAAGCCAAGCAAATTTTTTTTTTTTTTCCAATTATATACTTTAGGAATAGATTGTTACTCTAAATGTAACCTAGTTGAGCTGTACTGACCCCAGAACTAAAGCATTATAACATTTATAACAACCACAGACTTTAACATCTCTTCTTACGTATCAAGAAATCTAAAGTATGTTGGTAAACTAGGAAAATCCCTTTAGAATTTTTTTTTAAATCGAGAACTGTGCTAGTTTGGTTTTCACTAAGTACTTTATAACTGATGTGAACTAGAACAGATCACCTGAAGTCCACATGACTAACAAAATATTATATGGGTCACTTAGTAAGGTATAGCTAAAACCATTTTTAAGGACATTTAAAAACTAATTCTCCGTTCATTTACCTGCCAACACATAGGATTCTGCATCAAATAGCTTACTAAGTCCTTCACTGTAGAGAAATATGCTTTGAATGAAGAAAGCTAGTTTCACTACTCACAGAGCAGTCAAGGTTCCAAGATAATGCATGTATTTCAAAACTATCCCATATTTGAATAAAGGATTTTTATAACTATTTTCAGATCTCTCAGTAGGAATCACATTTGTTACACTAAAACTGGAAATCTTTCTTTATTAGTGAAAGAAAACTCCATTTTATGTGTATATGTTAAATAAATACCCTTTTTTTTGGTGTGTGTTTCTGAGAAAAGTGTAGTGGTTTAGAAAGCATAAGTCTTGAGGAGAGTCATGGTTTTGATAAGATCTGGACTCACTACCTGAACTATCAAAAACCATTCTTGGCATCAGGATAGGTGACTCATTTTCACAGCCTGGAAGTGGAGGTACTGAGTCAGCTGTTGGCTGGGAGCTCTGTTGTTGACCAGAAAAAGTCACATGGGATGTCTCCCTTTACTGCCAAATCTGAAACATTTAGACACAGCCTGAGGAACACTGCACAGACAATGAGGACCTTCAGTGACAGACTGACATTTCGAGTGGTGCTCAATAAACAGAATTGACTGTGAAAATGATCAGAGGAAAAAGAGGGCAGATATGAGAGTGTGAGAAAATGGAAGGAGGTGGATGATATTCTACTTGCTCAGTGTTGCAGAAGAGTCACAGTTCATGTGGAGGAGTAATCTTGAGCAGCAAGGGTGGCATCCTGTGCAATGATGATACATCTGTGATTTCTGTATAAATAAGACAGTACCCATATGGCTCAGAACATCATTCTGGATGCTGATCCCTCTTGTGAGCTGTGCAAAGTATATTTTTGCCTTCGGTGACAAAGCCAGAGGTGAGACAAAAAACTATTATCAGTACACAGAAAATACTGAGTCATGTCTGGTCCCAGAGAGGTTTGGAAAACTGTCTATCAGAGAGGAATACTGAAAGTCACACACAGCTTTCTGTCTTTATAGGGCACAGCTGGTTTCCTCTGGCTGCTTTTATGCTGCATTCCATAATCTTTGAACTTGCTATGCCTCCTGTCATCCATTTTTACCACAAGTTGTTGTGTTCAGTGCTGAGTACTGAGCTAGCAATCAGTGCCTTCCAGCCCATAACTGAAAGTGCTAGTAGGTGTTACAATAGAAATTAGCACATCAAATGTGTTACTAGCTTCCCATCTTATAACATTTCCCTGCTAAAAAGAAATCAATATGAAAGATCATAATTATGGAAGTTGAAACTTTATGTTATGTAATGTTTCATTGATAATTTTAATGTAAAAATTTGAATTTCATCTCTGTGTTCACAACTTCAGCCAGAAGCAGCCTGGTTTCTCTCAACGAAGGAAAGGAAAACGTGCAGTATAATTAAGACAAAAAAAGTTTCATTCAGCCAGTCTGCTTTCTCTTTGTGTGGACCAACAACCTTTTCTTCTCCTATCTCTTACAGCAACAATATTACTGAAAGCACTGATGAATCAGCACTTGGGTGGCATATTCAGTAGCTGTTGACAGGTGGTGGGAAATATAACACACCATAGTTCAACAGGTGCAGAAAAGTTATAAGGCTGAAAGACAGGAAAATAATCAGAATCTTAGTATTACTTCTGTATCTTGCATGTCCTGTCTAACTTTTTATTTCTGTTAGTAATAATCTTTATACACAAAATGAAATACCAGAAAGTGACTGTCTGATTTATATACTTTCCCTTCTGCACAATTGTATGGCAGCTGGGGCTTCTTGGAAGTGAATATTTTGATCGATGGACCACTCAACTTCTCTCAGGTTTCTTGTCTTAATCTGTGGAACAAAAACACACCCAACACCAAAACCACATATGGAAAAATGTATATATGTCCCATACATTTGCCCAGTTACTTCAAAACTAGTAATAAAAGTACCACAAAAAGGCACTGAGAATAGCTAACTGTATTCACAGAAAATATTGCTTGTATTAATTATATGAGTTCCTGATGTTATGGGGCTGGCCCCTCTAATTTCAAAATTTGATGGCTGAATTGATCATTTGTCTTGAGACCAAGCCTGCTGGAGGTGTGTCACATAAAGCACAATTGAAGAATACATTAAAAGAAGGTAAGAAAAGAAAAAAAAGGTGTCATTCAGCTTCCCAAAAGATGTGGAGAGCATGAACAGAAAATGTGTCCATTTCCTTTATGTTTGTCCTATCAAGAAAAAATGTTCACCTCCCTTATGCACAATAATTGTATGTTTTATATATGTTCTTAGAACCAGTACAGCAAATAGCTGTATTTACAAATCGTAAGTAAGTGTTTAATCCAAACTAAGTCCAAAACAAAAAACAGCTCCAGGCAAGAACAAACAATTTGCTTTGAAAACAGTGACCCTGACTTGCCTGAACATTTTTGTACTTCTTTTCTGGAGATAAGACAAGTGAATGATCCAAGTTAGAACACAGGCATGGCGATGTACTAAGGGCTAGAATAGCCTTGAGAGAAAATAGCATTTTTGACAATAACAACATAATAGAATTACTGTGTTCCATTGAAGATTGATGGCTATAGGCTCCTAGATGTCACTCAGGTGCTTTGAAAATTGTATGTTAAGGTCCTGAGTTAGTCATTGTGATCCTGTCAGTGATTTAGTATAAATGAAAAGCTTCCCTGTGCTACGGACAACCACAAGGCCAGTTTTTAACATAATATTTCTTCATGCCCATTCTTAAGGATTGTGCTGACTTTTAACAGTGTGTTGTTATTTTCCTTTGTGCCTTTAATTTATACCCTTTTGGATTCCTATCAATCCATTGAAGCATTCCCGTATTCAGTTTCACCATCTATAAAATGAGGAAAACAATACCTATTTTTCTATGTAATAACTTCTATCACTAGCATGTGGGACCAAGAAACAATTGGGCATTAGTAGCTGACTACTGTTATGAAACCACAAGGTGGCTAAGCACCTGAAGCCGAAGCAGATTTTTCCTTAGACGTTAATTCTGCACACAGCTCAAGAAGCACGTGGCCATTTCTCAGGCTAAAGGCTGTCTCTCAGGCTTTCTAAATTATTGCTAGTGTAGAAACCCCAATCAAATTAAAAAATGAGATTAATCAGGCCAAGGCTTCTCCCATTTTTCAGTGCTATTTATGGTAAGTCTCCCCAGTACTATATCTTGTAAAAACCTGCAGAAACTTTGTTGCACCACTGGATACAAGAAATGGCATCTCAAAATATCATGCAGATGTGGCAAGATCAGGTCTTTCTTGGACGCATTTACCCTTGCAAAACATTAATTTTGATGTACAATTTTGCCCATTCCTGCTTTCAGGAGCATTTACTGAACACCTGCCCAGTTCCCGATGCAATGGATTTTTTATTTCAAATTTATGACTGTGGCAGATTTCCAATGTGCACAATAATCATGGTGCATCTTCTCCTGCAAATTTTTTGGAGCGGGAATGCACTGATTTGCTTCTGCTGATTTATGTGCTACTTTGTTCTTTATCTATTTGCACCTCACCAGTAAAATAACATCATGCTAATCATTTCTAGGGTTCACAGGACCCTGTCAGCACTTAGCAGTCAAAGGTCAACCAATTTCACAACACATGGTTAAATAGGTTGGAAAATCTCACCTAGTATTAACCCCCAATACATTAAATGAAGAAAAGTGGTAGTGGCATTACTAGTGAAATAACACTACCATGAAGCAGGTGGTATTTTTGCTGTAGCATGCTAGCAATATAGTTGTTGAGACATGACTGTCCTTCATATGCCGAGTTCTAGGAGTGGACAATGAAACTTGTGTTTCTAATTGCCACTGATTTATGTTTTGCTTTGTTCTTTATCTGTTTACAAGTATCCAGGAGAGCCATCCACATGTTGCTATCTTTCTTTCATCTTCTGAGCTGTCTGTGACCAGTTCATCTTTCCCTGACACTATCTCTCTGCCCTGTAAGCCCCTCAGCATATGCTTCCTACGCTTATTTACAAGTTCACAGAACCCTGGCAATACTTAACAGTAAAGCAGCAATAAATTTGCCTGAAAAAGTAAAAACTTGTCTTCCCTTAGCAAATGCTCTTATAGACCTACAAAGAGATGGCAGATATTCAGCTACATTGAAGACAGTAACTTCATTGGGGGTTTAATTTTCAGTATTTACGCCATTTCTATTCCAAGGTTTCATCCACACAGATATTTTTAAGCTAAGTTATTTCAAATGCAAAATAACTTATGTGGAAGTGTAGATACTGTGTAGATACTGTACTTCTCATTGATCACTAAAAGTATTTTGAAGTTTTTAATCTAACTAATACATTCCTTTCGGTTTTCAGTTTTTACTCTTGCATTTCCCTGCCTTTTAACTGGAAAAAAATGGGAAGGGAGAGACAAAAGGAAAAGAGTGGGAAACAGGAAAAAAAAATACTATACATTCATCTAAATAATGGAATGCTTTAAAATTCTTAATTACTACATTAAAAAATAGTATCAGAAAATAGATGACAGGGAAAAAAAAAAAAAAAAAA
>NDXB01020213.1:57818-78238 GCA_002631895.1 Agapornis roseicollis | reverse complement strand
AAAGGGAAAAAAAAAAAAAAAAAAGAAACCCTCAGGATTTTCAATGAGAAGTACAATTTGATACAAATATTTAAGACAACCCATGTCAAAATACCTGGGCTCTGTTCAGCTTTCCTGAGAAACAGTTTTAATATCTACTACTGACTGAGGCTCATCCGTCCTATACATAGGCACTTTTAACCAGAGCCTAGAGAACCGGTCTCAGGCTGTTGCTGAATAAGACAGGGAAATGATCAGTGGTCTGAACAGAAGGCAAGCAGCAGACAGCTGACTAATAGCTCTGAAGTGCCCTCTGAAATCAATAATCTTTGGATAACTGACAGTACATGAACTTGGTGGATAACACGGTGTGGCTGCAGTGCTGCAGGTAGCTGAAGGCTCATCATGTAGTCATCCTTAATGATGTTCCAGAGGACAGGTCACTAAGCCATGATAATTCACAATGAACATGGAATGATATTTTTCATAAAGGAGAGCAAAATATTTGAAAAAGAGCTTTCTAACACTAATCCAAGATTAAACATGGCAAAACATGCAAGCAGCTTTAGGCATTCTTCCTGACAGGTTTCTCCACTCCTTAAAAATTACAGAATTAAAATCCCACTTGAGTAACTCACAAGGATAACATCATACTTGATCCCTTAAATTGTCTTCATTTCCAGAATGAAGCACTTGGTTCTGAATGATTTATTTATTCTGTGCTTCCTTATAACATGCTGGAGTACAATGACCTGTCTTGTAATTTCTGTTTTGATTGTGTTGCCAGTCCTTTCCTGAATTCTCCCATTTGTATGCTTACCAACCTGTGAATGACAATGTTTGAATTCTAAGGTTTTGGGATATTAAGGATATTCAAAACTGTAGTGAATCTGTCTCTTTGGATTTGCATGCATGGGTTAAGAAGGCCAATAAGCCAATATGTCATTCTTTAAAACTCCCACAGTGTGGGAAATTCATTGGTTGCAAACGTCAGCATGATATTTGAGACACATTCAGACTCTGTTATGAGATTCTCATTCCTCTTAGGACTGCTTGAGGCTCCTTAGCATTGCTAATGCTCTATAGTCTTCATTATCTGCCCAGTCATTCCCTCTATGAAAATCTGTCTGTTGCTGCTGTCTTTCCTTACACAAAATTAAAGACAAATGCTACACTGTCAGTCAGACTGGCACAGCACAGTTTATCTGTAAGAGTGGTAGGTATTATAATAATTTACTCTGTGATGCCCTTCACCTTTCATTCCACTTATACACTTGTACTTGAATGAATTTTCAGTGAATTAACAGGGTTATTTTGCCAATGGGACTAGGGGAGAGCTTTGTACATGTAAGATCTGGGCACCTAATTCAGCACTGTGAATTTCTGTACAGAATAATATTGAAATTTTGACACTGCTGTATTGGTCTTGATTTCAGCAGCAAATGTTAAGCAGCTACTCATGCAGTGTCATTAGTATTTCATATAGACACAAACAATATTTGAGCAACCTGTTCTCACTCCTATCCTTCTGAATGGGCAACCTTGTTTTAAATTTTAACATTCATGATCTGTCCTAGGTCTGTATATCTTGTCCTTATTGCTTATATTTCCTTTGTCCAACAGGTCAAGATTTCATCTGGGGAATTTTGCAGTAGTGAAACTATTCATCTAGTTGTTACTTATTGCAGTCAATAGCAATATACAATGTAGATGAGACCTAAAAAAAGACAGGGCCAGAAGCAAACACAGAGTGTATTACACTGAAAACTCAGAGAAGGTAAAATCTATCTGTGAGGCAGATATAACAGCACTAACTTGTGAGAAACTAACAGCAAATATATAGAATCCTTATTAAAAAAGAAAAAATTCATGACTATTCCATAAAATTGGATTTCAATTACACTTAGAATACAATCTTAAAGCAGGAAATCTGTGTTTCCCATCCATATTAATGAATATTTAGAGCTTGTTGCAGTGATTTGCTTTTATCAAGAATTTTGTTTATCATTGAGGTAATAAAAAGTCACTTGATATTCTAGCAAAACCACTTTCTATAGCCTAAATCTACTAACCAAGGAACAAAGCTGTGCCGTGTGCTTTACATAGCCGGTCATGTAGGATGAAGATTCAGTACTTACACTGATAGCTTGCAAACAATATGTATAGCAGATTTGTTTGCATAACAGAATTGTTAAACAATTCTCAACTCTGGGTGAATCTACATGAATCAATCTGTTCATAAACAAATTGTAGCCTTTAGATATTTTTTTTTTGTTCTCAAACTGACCTCCTCCCTCTACCCTGTTTATGCAGCTATGCTATTATGCACCTATGTCATTAACTGATGGCCAAGAACACATATGGTGTGCTTGGTTATCTGCTTGGTTCTCTGAAAAACTGAGGTAATTTTTGCTTGAATGCCATCAAAAATAATAATTAAAAAATAATAGAAATTTCCATTAAGTGGAAGGCAGAATCATTAAACCCAACATTCTGTATCTAGACAGGCTAGTAATGTTCGGTACAAAGGCCCTTCAGTTGCCTTTGTGAACTGTGATCCTTAACTGCTCAGAGGCTCTGAATTTGAGAATAACCCAAGGTATGATATCATAAGTGATTCAGGGTCCCATGCAATGCAGTTTAAAGGCCAGCTACATGTTAATGTTTGCATGTGCATTTTCTGTTCTCTAGTTCTGCCAAGTGAGCAATGGCAAATTGCAATTTAAAAATAAAATAGTTTTTTTTCAAAGCAGCAAAATCAAATCTCATACATCATTAAAAATCAGACAATTACCATTATAGAAATTGGTTGTGTCATTTCTGGTTGTTATCCCTTTAGTGCTTAGAACAAGACCAAAGAGCGATTCCCAGTTACTGCCAACATCTCTGAGATATACCTCTATGATCTTTTGGCTCATCCTGCTTTTATGATTTTAGGCATCCTAAGGCTAGTGATGATCACACACCTTTTTTTTTTTTTTTTCTTATTGCTATACAGTGCTAAGCTACAGATTACATTTGGCCAAATGCACAGATGCAGAAATATTCTGCTGCTTCCATAGAAGAGAAGTAGTCCAAACATGGCAAAAGTCACAACAGGTAATTCACTAAGGGAAGAACATTAAATAATTCACTTATATCTGTTTAATTATAGAAAGCTAAGAAAGCTCTCAGTGAGTAAATTTACCAGAGGAGCATAATACCAAATTTAATCAGAATATCCTAATTTCCAAGAAAAACCCCACCTGGGAGCAGTACACCAGATATGCAACATATTCAACACTGATATTTTAAAAATCCAGAATCAAACAAAAGATTTTAAGTGTCCTACTCCAAGTTGATACATGAATAGAAAAGCTAGGAAATTATTCACATAGTGAAAACTTCAGTCACAATACAAAGCAGAAATGCTACATGTGGTTAGGGCATACAGTACCCATTTCAGCCGTGAGCAGCCGAATACACAGCTTCATCTGTTACAAACTCGCTGTCAGCTCATTGACGTCAGATCAGGAGTATTGTGGTTCACTTTGCCAAAAGAAATGTCAGCTGTTTGCTGAAACAAGGAAGTTGATAAGAATTATTTTGCTGGCATTAACAGCAAGGCTGAAAGTCAGCATAGCTTCAGCACCATGCATTTTTGCAAAACATGGCTTCAATCCACAATAGGACAATCAAGACTGAACTGGAGTATGATTTGACATGTACACAAGGACAAAACAGATGCCTAACAACTTACATATGGTGCAGAATTCTTTTAAGAAAATCAGAGTGATGATGTTGTTTGCAACTTTTCAGATTTAGAAAGCGAGTGTTTAACCAATTAGAAAAAATAATGCTTTCAGAATATTTTTGTGACTGTGATTTAATTTTCCACTTTAAAAAGAAGACAGTGAAATAGACATTTGTTCATTTGACAGTTTCATCACTCATGCCTTGAGAAGCAGGGAAGTAAAACCCTGATAAATTCCACATTTTATTCTTATGCTTGTTCCCCTATAGTAAAAGATATTTGTACCTTTTATAGCTGCCACATCTGAAATGGCACATTTCATGAACAAATATAATTTTAGAAAATTTCATAGCATTAAAGTGCCATATCTCTGTTTGATATCTGGAGAACACTAGCATAATATAAGCTTAAGAGCTTACTTTCAGCCACATAATGATGCCCACAAATGGAGGAGGAGCTGAACATAAGTTTTCCAAATCCCACTTCTGTTAACCCCACAAGACTAAGGCTACTCTCAAGTCCTTAGCTTTCATATTCTTTATTCCTCAAAATTTTACTTACATGCAGAAATGTTTGCTGAGCTCCACTGTGTAATTTTACACAGTCTTTGTGAAGGCTTCTGTTCAGCCTGGGGAAGAGAAGGCTGTGTGGAGACCTCATAGCTGCCTTCTAGTATCTGAAGGGAGCCTGCAAGGATGCCGGAGAGGGACTTTTCATTAGGGACTGCAATGACAGGACAAGGAGCAATGGATTCAAACTTAAACAGGGGAAGTTCAGATTAGATATAAGGAAGAATTTCTTTACTGTGAGCATAGTGAGGTACTGGAATAGGTTGTGCAAAGAAGTGGCAAATGCTCTATCCCTGGCAGTGCTCAAGGCCAGGTTGAACAGTGGCTTTGGTGACATGGTTGAGTGTGAGGTGTCCCTGCCTATGGCAATGGGGCTGGAACTTGATGATCATAAGGTCCTTTCCAGCCTAAACCACTCCATGAGTCTATATATGCTGATGCCAGGCACAACACAGCAGTCATTCTTCTCCTGTGTGGTAGCTGCTGTGGTCCCTTAGCAACAGTACCGTATCCCACACCTGTGCATTCCACTCTACATGTGTGCCTTTTAATGATCTAAAAGTAATTTTTGTGCTTTCCTTTTCTTGAGAGATTCTAATTTCAAAGATGTGTCACAAAATGGTGGTATTAAGATGACTGGTCACCTAGAATGTTGAAAAACAGTGAAAAGATCATCAGATAGAACCGAACCCTGTGAAATTGGAATAAACTTGGAACACAGTCACATATTGGGATTGGATGCTCGAGAAAAGCAAATCAGAAATTATAACAGTGCATGAATAATGACTTTACTAACAGAAAACAGACTTTCTAGGTCTGATTTCAGTTTGCTATTATTGAGCCACTGTTGATAGGAACAATCCCTTTCCTAAACAATCTTTATACTTCACTAACAAATCACTTACTTGTCGATCCTGAAAGCACTATTTCCTTAGAAGTAATGTGATTTGTGTACATACATCTGTCACACATTTTCATGTGTTTAACTAAAACTCTGCGGCCTTAGGATTCCCAACATATTATTTACCTCTTCCCTGATCATCAGTTCATTACAATGTAGAGCTGTCTAAAGTGTGATTAATGCAGAACAATCCTGGTAAACTGCCTTTCTGGACACATCAGGGTAGGCCAAGATTAAACCTAGTATTACAGCCATGTGAGTGGCCTTTCCCAAGGCACATATCACACTGATGTACATCCCAGCAAACTGCAGGGAGAAGTTAATTTATAACATATTTAGAAAATCACTTCAGTTCTTGAACATCAGAAGATGTCTGCTGGCTTACATATGGGACTTGGGGCTTTATTTATAAGAAGCTAGTAGGTTTTTTCATAAACTTAGATACATGACATTAATATGCCACACTATAGTTCCCAAAATGTGTGAAACTATGAATGAGATAAAAAGAGGAATTGGGTAGGCATGACAAAACCTTTAGGTTAGATGCATAATCAAGTTAAAAATCAGTGAATCATTTTATAAGTAACAGCTATTGATACTATGCATTATTTATCACTGACACCTTTGAAACCATCTCTGCAGAGTATTATGCCATGTTAAATTATGTCCCTTTTTCAGAATCATCTAATAAGACCTTAAAGCTATCAGGCTAGAAACAATGGCAAGGAAAAGAGAACAGCACATATTTTATGTGTTTTATACAAAGACCAAAGCACATTCTCTTTTCAGTGATTATCAGAAGCACAAAGCCCACCTGGCTTCCCTAATTCTGGTAACAATTGAGCTCTGATGGACTATCTTATAAAATTATGTTTCTGTAAATGTTTGTGGGACAATTCCTTACTCTTCCCTTCTACAGGAAAGCTTTCTGCCATTTATATCATTAAGATACTCCCCTTGCAAAATTCTCATTTTGTACTACACAGTCCATGAGGGCTTATAAGGATGCTGGAGAGGGACTCTTCATTAAGGACTGTAGTGACAGGACATGGGGAAATGGGTTAAAACTTAAACAGGGGAAGTTTAGATTGGATATAAGGAGGAAGTTCTTTACTGTCAGGGTGGTGAGGCACTGGAATGGGTTGCCCAGGGAAGCTGTGACTGCTCCATCCCTGATGGTGTTCAAGACCAGGTTGGACAGAGCCTTGGGTGACATGGTTTAGTGGGAGGTGTCCCTGCTCATGGCAGGGGAGTTGGAACTAGGTGATCTTCAGGTCCTTTCCAACCCTAACTGTTCTGTGATTCTGTGATTCTATGATTCTATATGTATTGGTTTCACACTGGTGGAGGTCTAGTAGTTGTTTTGCTGTTCTGGAGAAGACATGAAGAAAACTCAATAATGTAGAAAATGTAGAACATGTTGTCCTAAAATCTCCATCCTTATTAAAACTACAGAGAGAAATATAGGAAATTGTAGCCTCAAAACACAGCTCAAAGAACTGAGGGTTGAATTCAACCACCAGTGAATTGCACTCCCACACACGTACAGACTCAGACAATAGGCTGATTCAAGACAATGAATGTACAAGAAAAAAGTCACTATTATTCCTTTCTCTCTGCAATGCTAATTCTTTTCCTCGAATTGAATGCCTGAAAAAAAGATCCAGTGTTGAAATCCTTTCATAGTTGATAACATGAAATGTACTATAATATCACTTTGACTTCATCTTTACTCTGAACATAAAGTTTTTCCTAAGAATCACATACATTATCAAAATTCATCTGCTGTGTGAACTGTGTTCTGAATGCATCACTGTAGCAAGACAAAACTTGCTGAGAGATGAGAAATACAACTTCCTGATGATAAAACTATCTTACATGACAGATATATGAAATGACTGTTATAAAGAATGTAACAAGGCACTAGCATTTTTCATAAAAAAATTCTAAAATCTTTTTATATACAAAATAAAAGACTCAGCTACTGTTTATTATTTTAGAAATCTTACATACATAAGAATCAAGTCCAGGTAGTGCTACATAGTCAGCTACAAACAGAAACCAGGTTTGCCATAGTGTCTGACCTTTACCTAGCACCTTTCTTTTGCTGTGTGGCATCCTATGTGATAGACTATTTAAGCAGTATGTATTCTCTCAGTATACCAGCCAGACTAATACCTCTAGCTTTTTCCCTTATTTCTGTCTGACTGGGATTAATTTCTTCTTCCCTCAGCCACCTAAGAGTGTGTCTAAGCCAACCACTGAGGTTTCTTCTTGCAGCAACAGGGAGAGAGGAGCAGCTCTGGATCATGGCTCATCTCAGGTCACTACATTAGGTGTGCAAAATATGTAGAACAGTTTGCCTTTGGAGATGTTTATCTCTTCCCACTGACTAGAAAAGGAGCTTTGTATTGACAAAGCAGCTCTTTTATCTGACAGAAGTTAGATGAAAGCAATTCGAGACATACGGACCTAATTGGGCTCTCTCTGTGTAATATAATGTGTCACACTGGCCAGGTCTCAGTCGATAGCTCTTTGTGTGAAGCTCACCACAAACACAGAGGTCCCTGTTCTGTGAAACTTGTGTTAGGAGATGTGCTGTCTTGACAGACATAAGGTGATGTAAGTCTAATTTCCACCTTTGGGAAGCTTAATTTATTTTTTTTTCTATTTCCTGGCATAAAAAGGGGCTCAAGAAAGATGGCAACACCTCTCAAGAATTAAGCAAGGATTGGCTCCAAACTGACAAATTGACAGCCTATTCTTCATTTTGCTTTCTCAGTTTAGGCATGAAACAATTTAGCAGCAGGGAGGCAAACAGCTGTAAATTAGAGAAGTGAAGGATAAATAAGTAAAATTTTATGTATTTTACACATTCTTACATGCATGTTTACTTACTGGCTATTTATTTTGAAATTTCTAATGGGCACAAATTCAGCAATTGCTCAAAGTATATATGCAAGAATATAATTTAACCTAGGAAGTTAAGAATGCTACAGTCTTAGTGGGAAGTTAATATTGTGTGAACAATAACAAAAGCAAATGAAAATCAGCTATAAATCAATGCATTGTAAGGTCGTGTCACCCCTCCCAAACTCAAAGAACAGATTCACCATATGGTCTTTTTATAAATATTTCGGAAGTAAAGCGACTTCTGGAAGGGTTTGGAGTATGAGATATGCACAGTTATCAGCATTTTAGAAGATCCAATTTGAAACATCTGCTAACTCTTGAAACAGTTTTGTTTAAACAAAAAACAGTCCTTATTTAGGAGGGTTGTATATTCAGAGTTTTATATTCCCCCTCTTTTTTGTAAGATAGCGGGAAGAGAGAGCTGTACAAGCAATTTGCTTCCACCTTTTCCAGGTCCAAGATTTAAAGCTTTATGGTGAGGAAAATCAAGATGACAGATGCAAAGAGACAGTAAATTACTGACACACTCCTCTTCAATCATGCTTTGAAGTGCTAAAGAATTCAGACCAAATCTCAACCATGAAAGCTTTGTAAGAGGCAAGCTGCAAATTACTAGGCCAGTGGAACGTAACAGATATATTTTTAAAGAATGTATTTTTTTAAATCTTGAGATTTAAGAAAGGCAAAGAATTTTAAAACCGGTAAATGTTTTTGACCTCTGCACTATTTATGGTTTTGGTTATACTGTTGTTATCAGTATGCAGTTACAATCCCTACAACTTGCACTTCTTCTAACCTTCCTGACAGACTATAAATATTTAACAGCACTTGCAAGTTGATTTACATAGTACTCACTGGGTAAATAATACCTCACTTCTGAAAAATGTATGCACACATATAGTGCAGTGTAAATAATTAATCAAATATAATAACAGCAAAATAATAACAGAGAAAATATCAGTTTTTGGAAGACAGTACAGTCATCTTTAGATAGATTTTTTTTAAATGCTTGTCTTTCTATCATTGTTTCTTTGTTTCTTCCTTCCTTTATTCTTCCTTGAATGAGTTTAGTATTATCATTATAACATGCATTTCAATCAGAAATATTTTTTCTGAATTTTTTTGTATACAGTATGTAGAAACCAGAGCCATTCAGTGTATTTACTGGTGTCTCATGTATCATTCTGAATGATTAATTCTAATATTGACTCATATTTTGCAGGAGGATCACAGATGGAAGCATTTTTTACAGATCTTCATGGATCTGTACAGTTTGATCCAATTGAAGCCATCAACAATTGTGGAGTGGTCAAGCTGTGAATCAAGCACTGAAATACAAAATTAATTCTTTTCTCTGCCACACAATGTTAACACTTAACAGATCTTTGGACATGTCTGAGGCAGTCCATGTATAAATGTGCCAATACCTGGCACATCTAGCTGTCTCCCAATGTAGGAAGCATCATAGAAAAATCCATCTTTGAGTGCAATGCTTGCAAAGTTCTTGTTTGAAACAGACAAGTGGTGATTGAGATCATCATCATTGTGCACATTTTGACAGATGAGTAAAATAAGATAGCCATGAAGTTTGCTAGTAACTTGGATGAAGAAAAATATTTTAAAATAGAACAGTAGCCTGCACAATACGATAGAAGCTACTAAAGAATTTTCTGGAGGAAATTTCCAGGAATGTGTAAAATTCAAGGATAGTTTCCTCCTTTGTCTGGTTCACATCAGGGAGTTAACCCTTATCTAAGACAAGTTTCATAGCTTCCTCTTGAGGAGGTTCTTCAAATCCTGCATAATTCATTAAGGCTTTCTTTGTGAGCTTGATACTTTCTTCCCCATGAGTGTTATGTTATTCTAATAATGACTATGTGAAAGTCAGAACCTCACTCTTGCCTCACTTGGAAGGTAACACCTTCAACATAAGACAGATCTATTTGTGATGATATCATGATTCGCAACTGCCCTACCATTTCTATTCATGCCTAATCTAATTCTTCTGATTAGTGCATCTATTTCTTAAATAATATCCTCTAACAACTGATGAAACTTTGCATTTTTTGTATTGTGTTTGAATGACACTCAAAATTTATGTGATTTGGACCTACATTTTGCTGTCAGAGTTAAAACTTCCCTTTCATCCTTCAGGAGCTAGTATGTCCACAGATGAGCTCTCTTCCTATTTCCTGGGAAAATATGTTCCATAATGGAGCAACGTGTCAAATTTGTGATAGACCCATAAAACTTCCAGACAGAAAACTTTCTGTGGAGTGGTGTTGGACAGCAGAGATATTAGAGAATAGTGCTCTACTACTAAATTAAATCATGACAGGTCCATGCACCAACATTCAATCATGCAAACTAGTAAATTGTTAGGACAATCACTATTTTAATCCAGATCAAGTGGAAATCTTTAAAAAAGCTCCTGGGTATAGTCAAGAACAGCCTGAAAACATTTTCATAATAGCAAATAATAGCATAGGCAAGTACAAGTTGTTTACATGTGGCTTCAGAGTCAGAGAATAAACCCACCTACCTTTAAGTATGGATACAATCACTAAGCACATAAAAGAAATACACAAGGCTGTTTCCCGGATTTCCTAGACAGCAAAGAAAACTCTGTGTCATATTTTCAAGTCTACTTGAAAATCTTAAAGGTTTTATTTGCTTGTTTTTTAAAGAAAGAATAGCTTGGTGTAATCACATGCCTCATGAAACTGATGACATAGGCATAGGTTTATAAACTCTATACTTTAGCCTCATCTTTTTGGCTGTGCAGTCTCATGTCCTCAAAAAACCCCCGAGACAGCCACACCCAAATGTTCTACTTACAATTTCTTTCCATGACCTGTTTTTCTATTTGGGTTTGAACCAACTAAAAAGACCACATTCATTATCTATAATTTCACAAGAAGGGAAGAAGAAAATGTTTACAGTTAGAAATTAAAAGGGAGTGCTTCAAATGTCATTTCATTATGATGTCTTATAGCAGTACCTCTGTTTCTCTAGAAACTGCTAAAATTCCAGCCCTAAATAATTTCAGTGTAGGGTTGGCAAATCTAAATTTTTCTGCTTGGAAGAAGGAAATCATATAGATAAAGTTATAAACTGAAGTCTCCCTATTCATATCTGGACTTTTATCAAAACCCTTTTCTTTGTATTTCGTATTTTTCTCTACATTGTTGCTATATGAAAGATCTAAACAAAGAATAAGGAAACTAAGCAATAGTTAGAACTATCTATGTACATAGTACTGTAATATTAACAAAGTGATGACAGCTGGAAAAATGCTGTCCCAGCATTTTGTTTTTCATTTCTAGTAACATGGCACTTCTGCTCTTTAAAAAGAAGCATAGAAATCTGGCACAGGCAGCCACAGTAAGGAATGCCTCCCTTCTAACCAGTAGTTTAAAATATACATATTAGATTTTTCTCTTTTAATGAAAGATTTGCCCGAACACTACCTTATATGCTATGCTTTGTTATGTTTTTTCAAAACATTTAGCTGCAAATGGTTACAAAGATGGTAAAACATTCCCATGGTGTTAAAAGCCTCAGCATAGGCTCACTATTTAGCCCTTGAAGACTTGAGATTCAAAAAGTGACATACTGACATTTCAGAAAGAAATTGTTAGGGCCCATAGACACACTGACCTTGTGATGTTTTCACACCTGTAATGTTTAACACATTAGAAAAATACTATCAAATAAGAAATATTTGAGTGTAGCCTGAATTGAGCTCTTCTGAGCACCACAAGCTTCATCCCTATGCTTCCTGGGTGAAAGCCTGTAATTTTTGAACTCAGCTTTTAGTCAAGAATTTTGTCCTTATTTTCAATGGAGCTTTGGCTTGAATCACCCAGTTTTTACTCCTTGTAACAACAAAAAAAAAAAAAGTAAAAGAGAAAGTTGATGAAGGAGAGGAAATTAGCTTTCTTAGCAAGGCATGAGAAAATCTATCCCCACACAGAAGTTTATTGAAGGGTAATAAACAAAGCTAGTGTAGAAGGTTCCTGAGTAGTTTTGTAAGAGCTCCCATAAGAATGATTATGTAACCCTGTGCTGAATTTCATGACATTTCAGATGAGCTGTGCTGCAGCTCCCAATGGGAAAGGCCTCAATTGCAAGGTCACATTGCAAAGATGAGCCACCAAAAATGGCACCAAACTCCATTGCTCTCTGACAATCTTTAGAAATAGGAGAGTGTCCTGGGTTCAGCAGTAGCAGTAATTTTTAATCCTTCTCAGTAGCTGGTGCAGTGCTGTGGTTTCAACTTTACTCTGGGAAAAATACTGATAACACCGATGTTTTTAGTTACTGCTCAGTAATGTTTACTCTGACCAAGGACCTTCTGAGTCTCATGCTCTGCCAGGGAGGAGGGGAAACTGGGAGTGAGCAGAAACAGGACACCTGACCCAAACTAGCCAAAGAGGTATTCCATACCACAGTACATCATGCCCACTATGTAAACTGGGGGCAGTTAACCAGAAGGCCCAGGTTGCTGCTCAGGTTGGGCTGGGTATCTGTCAGCAGATGGTGAGCAATTGTATTCTCTCCTCTCATCATTTCCCGTATCATCATTATTATTATTGGTGGTAGCAGTAGTAGTTTTGTGTTATACCTTAGTTACTGGACTGTTCTGATCTCAACCTGTGGGAGTTACACTCTTTCAGTTCTCCCCATCCCTCCAGGATCTGGGGAAAGAGTGAGTGAGTGAGTGAGTGGCTGCGTGGTTCTGAGCTACCAGCTGGGCTTAAACCATGACAGAGAGGAAGCACAATTTTGTCTGATGTTCCAAAAATCATGACCTGAACCAGGATCTAAATTAATTTATAAGGCATTTAAATATTCTCAGTGAGCTGCTTTAATTCAGCTAGTACATTCCGCTTGATTACAGGTGTCTTAAAAAGTAAAGACAACTTATTATCAGCAAAGACAATTCAAGAAAAAGGCATATAAATTTAGGC
The DNA here is from genome assembly GCA_002631895.1 of Agapornis roseicollis. NCBI lineage: Eukaryota > Metazoa > Chordata > Aves > Psittaciformes > Psittacidae > Agapornis > Agapornis roseicollis. Next base: position 65,170 of record NDXB01020213.1, on the reverse strand, counting down.
CTGGTAAATAAACAAATTACTGCACTTTCAGTCACTAATCAGTTTAACTGCACTTATCTAACTTATTTGGCTTAATCAGTTCTAAGGAATTACCAAATAAAGACAGAGAGAGGAAAATGTTACTTCACAGAGTGCCTTGTGATGTATGTAATAAATCTAGTACTGGAGCTTGACTGTTCACTGATGGCAACAGACCATGCCTTCGATGTCATGACCCCTGGTGGGCTAAGGGGCATTACTCTCAAAGGGTTAATCTTTTCCACCTGTTGTTGACCACAGTGTAAGCTCTTCTGGCAGGTCTCCTACCAGAAGAATGTGGCCCCTGACCTTTGCAGGAGTGGGATGTTGCAGTAAAGGAGCTCCCTAACAAGCACTTCAATCTGGCACTGTCTGGTGGTTTATTCCAGTAGCAAAGCAAACTGTAAATGATCAATAAAAAGTGAATTTGAAAGGCAGGGGTAAAGATGGGGTACAACCCATCTCAGTCACCTCACTGTGAGGGTTGCATATGCTGTTGCTGGTTTGGGCTTATGAAACTATTAGAATCAATCCAAGCTGAAATAACAAAAATAATTAGTAGAAAAGTCAAGAATGCTGAAATTGAGAAGCAATTTCAGCCAAAACCAAGCAGTTAAAAGCCAAAGCTCTTGCTCTCCTGAGTCAACACAACTGTTCTGATCTATTAGGTACAAGCACACGTGAAAAGCAAAGGTGTAAGAACATTCCCACAAAGTAAGCCTTTATAAATATAGGTAACATAGTCTGAAGATTCAAGACATCTTCATGAAGCACAAGCTCTTTTCCTTCTTTTGTGACTAATTTGGTAGCTGAGTCATACCCACCTCAGATGGGGTATTCTACCACTAGAGTAACAGATGCAGGAGCATCTCTGACATCTGCTAAGTTTTCCTCCTGATGCCCTGTGTTGCTTTTCTGCCCAACTATATTGTCTATTTGAGCTTTACTTTACCTGTGAAGAAATTTTTGTCAAGTTTTCTTGTTGATCAGAAGAATGAATAGCAGAAAAATAATATATATATATATATATATATACAGGTGCTTTTAGCAAATTCCCTACCTTGAGAAGTGTTAGACCAGTATTTAAGGCACAAGCCTAGTGCTCCATAGGTCTTCCAGGCACTGCTCTGCCATGTAGCTTGCAAGTGACCTTGGTCAAAACCCTCTAACTAAAGCTTTAAAAGTGCTTTACTGTTTTAATGCCTTCTCTATTCTGTCATGTGGTAGAAGTCTCACCCCTGAGAGCAGACTGAGTATATGAATTCTGATACTAATGCCAAGGCAGTTGGGGAATTAAGAGAGATATTTTCTTGAATTGTGAAGCTGTGAAATGTAAGAAAATGGTGTCCACTCTGGTGTCCAAATAAACCTGCCTGATCAGATATAGGCCACTGTCTCTAAGGTTACAGGCATCCAACTGTTGGAACCTGGCCAATGAATCTGCCTTCAAAGGCAGCTGCCTCATTCCCACATGGAGAAAACAACAATAGTATTACACAAAAGTACATATCCTAGACAAGCTGGGTCTGAATTCACAATATTTGAATCAGATCATGCAATATTAAGAAACATAGTATTTGAAGGTGAGTACTCTCACTACAGACCTTCAAACATTTCCTGTAGTAGGGCTTTGAATGTAGATAGAATCACAGAATCATAGAATAGTTAGGGTTGGAAAGGACCTTAAGATCATCTAGTTCCAAGCATCTCTTGCTTCTCACCATACTCATCAAGCCACGCACTGCAGGACTAGAAGCATGCTTCCTCTGCAGCCTAAATGTAGGAAGACACTTGAATTCATTGAATGCTATAACCCACTCTATATTACTATTCTGAAAGAGACAAAAAGGGGGGAGAGTTAAATACAATTCATAACCCACACACTTGTTCATCTGTCCTGTCTTTTCCTCCCTCAGTACTTGTCTCTATGAATCAATAGGAAATCAGGTTACTATACAAAATCCCAAGTCACCAAGAATGCTTAGAAAGGAAGATGCAGGTACAAGATGATGAACCACAGAAGTTTTGCCTTTCATTGCCCACTTGCTCTCCTTAAGTCATGCTCTGAATCCTTGGATGCACAGAGATGCTTTAATACTGGCAGCTCATCTGCTGGTGCAGGCAGCCTAGGGCTGTCCCAAGAGAGTTTTACCAGGGAACCGGATGGAAATAAGATCTGGATCGGAGATAGAAAAATATGGGCATTAAGATTCAAGTGAGGAAATTAGCCAGTAACATTCAATTAGTATGTTAATATGGAAAAATCTGTTTGTCAAAGTACACTTTGTTCATAATGGTATTCTTTCATTCTTGTTCTTCATCCAGCCTTTCAAAGAGAGAATTAGATCTATTTCCTTTTGTATTTTTGTGGGGGTTTAGTGTCCAAGGCTGACTCAGATTCCAAAGCTGACCAATCAGAAGTAACACAATAGAAGAAGTCCTTCTTGGAGAATGTTAATTACCATTTAATTTATGAAAGAAAATAGCCTCCTATGAAAAAGTTCCTACACATTCCCTTAGAAACCTTTAAAATATTTCTGACTGCAGTGTGTTACATTGGCTGAGTGCCCTGTAAAACCTGCTTGTGTACCTTTTCTTGTAGAAATCAAGCAACCATGTTTTCCATATGTCTGAGTTTCCGAGAAACAGAGAAAGCTTTATTTCTGGTAAGCTCTGTTAGGTTGGGCTGTTCTTTAGGTTGGTGGTCAACTGTGTCAACCTCCTTGTAAGCAGAACTGGTGTTAAATTGGAGATTGGTCACCTATAAATTATCTGTAGCCCTAGGGGATTTCCTGAAAAGCATATGAAGAAGAAATCGGGCCTTATGTCATACTGTGTGACTTCAAGGCATGCATCATAAATGGACCATGCAAGTGGGTTAAGGGTGCAATTTATTTAGACCCACTTCAGAACAAACATTGGAGGGTGCATGGAAAACTAGGGAGAGGAAAAGGCAGAATAATGTGAAGGCAATTTGTTTCACTTCTGTTAAAACCTGAATATTCTGCAGGGTACCTATTCTGCAGAGAAAGGTGGAGAGTAGAATTCTGAAGTACACTGCTGCACATAGGGAGAAGAAAGTCAGGATTTCCAATGATGAATGTTGTGGGTTTTGCTATGATGGCTGTAATCAAACAGAAATCATTAAAATTATGTAGGATCAGACAAATTTGCTTTCTCTGCAGAGGACAAATAATATCTTACTTATACTTTAAATATGCTAACATTTTCAACCCTTCACATTCAGATTTATGTATTTATGTATTTAAGCCTGCAAATTTCCACCACAGCTTTCTTACCTGTGCTAACACCGTTTTAGAAAAACTAATTGATCATAGAATAGTTAAGGCTGGAAAGAACCTTAAGATCACCGAGTTCTAACCCCCCTGCCATGGGCAGGGACACCTCCCACTAAACCATGTCACCCAAGGCTCTGTCCAACCTGGCCTTGAACACCAACAGGGATGGAGCATTCACAACCTCCTTGGGCAACCCATTCAAGTGCCTCACCACCCTTACAGTAAAGAACTTCTTTACATCCAATCTAAACTTCCCCTGTTTAAGTTTTAACCCATTATCCTACCACTACAGTCCCTAGTGAAGAGTTCCTCTCCAGCATCCTTGTAGAGATTCCCAAGCTAGCTCTATTATGCATTGGGAAAGCAAGTATCAGGTAAAATCAGCAGCTTAAATTAAAATCACTGTAGCAATGTACATGCAATCGCTCCTAGTCATACCTGTCTTTGAAATATAAACAGAGATATGCTGCTTCCACATATGCGATGTTTCATAGGATAAATGGCTCTGAGCTTTATCACCTATAAATCACCATTTCAGAGCTGTCTGTGTGAAGACTTTTCTTATGATATCTGAACCCATAGCATATTTATATCCACCTAAAGCTCTAAAGTAGCTACCCACAAAGATCTTTACATGATGCTGATTTGAGTAATTTTAAAACATGTTTCTGTGAGAGTATTTAAACCCTACCACAGCATATGCTGACCAAGGACTCTCAATACATACTGTACACAGATGTTTTCAGCTCTTGCAAAGAAAAGGCATTTGTGCTATGAAAACAAGGATTTTCTGCATAATTTGCACAATGTAAATTTCAGGAATGTCTCTTAAATGCAGAAATTATGTGTTGCATTAAAAAAAAAGAAAAAAGAAGAATATATCTCTCCTTTCAAAATCTTGTAAAAATATACATTCAAAGGATCAAAATATACAATAATGCAATATTATGCCTTAGAAAATTAAATATTTATTCCAATCATGGTATAAAAGTATTTAGAATATTTATTTATAATGGATACTCTCTCATATATACCTGTGCACACACACAAAATCTGTATCTCCCAACTTAGGTTTTGGGGAAATGCATGTTAGCCTGAGATGGAGAAGTGTGAAATCAGGACACCCTGATTTCATGAGAAAATACAAGACATGGATTAGTTGCTAGCTTCACAACTCACGTTTGCAGATAATTAGCAGGTTGGTATGAAAGCCTCTTTCTGGAGGCTTGTAGATTATATAGATTTACAACATATGGATCCCCTTTGAGTCCAATGGCTTTGAAATGTTCTGTTGTGGAAAGTACGCATGAAAGATGAAAAAGCAAAGTGTTAAGTAAAATGATCTTGTCTTCATGGTAAAAATCAAGTCTACAAGCAAATATGCATTTTATTGTCATTTTATTACATACAGTTTGCAAGTTGAATTATAATATTAAAAAAATACAATCTGATAATTTCCTTTTTAGAAAACAAAAAAGTAATTGCAATTGAGGCTAATTTGATCTCATGTCAGCCTTCTGACATATTCTAATTCCACATATATATTGCAGAGAATAAACTGAATTCACTGCAAATCTCAGCAGTAGTGTACCTTCTCTTCTACTTATCTGACAATAAGACTTTATGCAAGATACTTTATATATTCTTTTTGCTGACAGGAAGCATTTTATTGTTACTACTATTGTTATTGTGTCCTTCAGATGTCACATGAGATATATTGAAGAAGATTTTGAAAGAGAAAAGCTAGTTCTGAAACTGTGCTGTAATTAGACCATTTTTATGACATTCCAGTACTCAGCCCAGCTAAAGGTAATTTTGTGACCTAAAGCACTGGATGGTGTCGTGGTTTAAACCCAGCCACGCACCTCATTCACTCACTCAAACCCCCTTTATTGCCCTCCCCTGCTCCCGGAGGCATGGGGAGGAGAATCAAAAGAATGTAACTCCCACAGGTTGAGGTAAGAACAGTTTAGTAACTAAGGTATAACACAAATCACTACTGCTACCACCAGTAATAATGATAAAGGAAATAACAAGGGAAAAGAATACAGCATCTCAACAACCACCAACAGATAACTCACGACACCCCAGCCCAACCAAACGCTGACCCAATACCTCCTCCAACCCCCAGAGCACTAGCCCTTCCAGGTAACTCCCTGTTACATCCTGGGCATGACGTGCTATGGTATGGAATACCGCATTGGTCAGTTTGGGTCAGGTGTCCTGTTCCTGCTTCCTCGCAGCCTCCCCTCCTCCCTGGCAGAGCATGAGACTCACAAAGTCCTTGCTCAGAGTAAAATATTCAAGCAGTAACTAAAAACATTCCTGTTATCAGTTTTGTTCCCAGCTGAAAGTCAAAACACAGCTGCACCAGCTACCATGAAGAAGAAAAAATGACCGCTACTGCTAAACCCAGGACAGATGGAAACGTCATATCAACAATTGCTCGTACAATTTTTCTGCTCTGAATTGTCGGTCTCATAAAAACAGAGTGTACCTAGACACTGTCACCTTTTCTCCTCAGTTTCACTGAGTTTTGTCAGCACATAGTGTACTTCTAAGTGAAAGGCATATCAACACTTGACATAAAAAGGGTGCTTCAAAAGACTGTTAACAACAGAAAGCTGGAATACATTTTACTGTGGAGAACACAACAATGTGGGATCTGTCATTTGTCCAAGACTATGAATGGTCTGGTGGTATACCTGAAGAAATCTTTTACCTGCCAAAATCAGGTAAACCAGTTGACCTTTTCACTGTCTAACATAATGAGCCTCTTGTCTTGTTTGATATCTCAACATCTATTGTAATACTAAGAAATGACAAAAATAAAACAAGTTTATTATCAATAAGAGAAAAGATTGGAACATTAAATACTAAGACAAAGTTCAACACTCATGTAGGGTAGACTTGTAGAGCAGGAAGAAGTTTGCAGCTAGGTAGTCCCATTTATGCTATGTGATCAGGAGTGTGCAAATACTGAACCATAATACTCATGAATCCTTTATGTACCTATCACCTTGTCGTAAAAATACTTATGAAAGCTATATAGACAAGTTTCCCTTTTGTGTTAATTTGATTTTCTTAATCTAACATCACAGGATAGCACTTTCTACATTCCCTGCTTATATCCTTCCAGCCCTTTGGCTGAGACACATCCCAGTGATTGCTACCTTGTCAAGATTTCCTCATCAGGTGTTCTGTTCAACCATTACAAATATTTTATTACCACAGACAGATATGGCAAAATGACAAGGCTGCAGCAAGACTAGACTGTTACTGCATTCTGTTCCTGTGGAGAGAGATTTCAAAAAACTGGATATTCAAAATTTCAAGTTAAAAAAAAGTAAAATAAGTAAAATACCTGCAGGCATATGCCTGAAAAAGCTACTTCATCATTTGATGAGAATTGTAAGCTGACTATCTCCTTTAATCTCCAAAACCAGGGCCAAATTCAAAGCATGATCTCTAGCATCATTGTCTGTGCAACTGGGTTTGATGAGACACCCAGTGTATTTATAATTACTTTTATCCAAACTACAGCTTGTTACTATTCCCAATATCTCAGGAAGGTTTTGGTTGAGAAAAGCTTATTTTCTGAGCAGCTTTCACTCTGATATTCTGTGTCCAAATAACCAAATAGGTGTCTCCCGTCTCTGCATTGTTGACCTTCATAATATGTCTGATACCTCAATGTCACTGACAGTGTGAAAGTTCTATAGAGAATATCCACAGATGGACTGAGGACTTCAGGAAACTTTCTGCCTATGAAAGATTCACAGATTCACCAGCCTTAAGGAATGTATTCTTTTTCTCTTCTCTTTAATTTTTTAATAATTTCTGCATGAAGGCCTACTGAAGAATAATACAACTGAAGCCAAGTTGGGAGTTGAAATCTCTTGATAATTTGGTGAGGTAGAAAAAGAAATGTTCCTCATCTGGGCTAAAAGGTAATGAAATAGTATCAGGGTGTTGGTAAGGCTGCAGGAGAGAAATCAAATATTGACCATATGCTTGGTTAAAAAAAAAAAAAAA
>NDXB01020213.1:14939-57718 GCA_002631895.1 Agapornis roseicollis | reverse complement strand
AAAAAAATCTTGGTTAAAAAAAAAAAAAAAGTAAGCAAAAAACGTAAAGCAAATGTAACTCAAAAGCCTTAAGAATTAATAAATTAATTGGACAAACTTTGAGATATTTGTGTTAAGAGTATTTCTTCTTAGTAATTCAGAATACTTTTCCACTGCAGAATGACCGATATTGCGCGGTATACCTGAAAATTAACGTATATCTGGGGTTTTTTTTTTGCAACAAAGCTGTAGGTAGTTCAAAGAATTGAAGACAGACTTCGTAAATACAGTGTATACTTGTGCTTCTTAGGTATGAAATGCCACAGCTACCTGTGGCAGCTCAAAGATTTCTGAATGCAAAAAGCCAGGCGCTGCTGACTTCTATTAGTTTCTCAGATTATGGTAGATTTTACAAGTGTTATGGACTAAATCTGATCTGACATCCAGCTATTCAATATGTATTAAAGCTGCAGGCTGATTATATCTCCCTTGTTTGGGTGAGTAATCCTAATTCCTCTAAGAACTTTTATTGATATCCTTTAAATAGGATTTGTAAAATAAATTCCAGAGCTTGATAAGAAGACTGATGAGATGATTGCCTAGAAAGGAAGAATTAAAAACATTATCAACATTAGACCTGTGTGTCTTTCTCTTTCTTTGCAATGGGTAATAAAGATGTATGTTCTTTACTTAAGGGATTATATGTTTTCCTCACAATGTGCATATCACAGACCTATAGAAACTGATTGGAAAATTGGTGAGACAGACTGAACAGACAACAGAACCACATATTTCATTTTAGGATCCACCAAAAGCTTTTCATAATATTTTACTGTACTACTGTATTGCAATTTCCCAGGTTGTTGTCCATCACATTCCTGAAGTGGAGTCAGACCAGGATCTCATCATAGATCACGGAAGATAAAAGCTTAAAGGAGAAGACATCTTTAATAAAATTGACTCTTTATACATGTTCATCGGTAATTTCAATAAAACCAAAAGCAGATTAATCATATTCAAGGTAGGATGCAAGGGGATTTAATTCTAAATAAAAAAAAAAATGTAAATTTTGTTTCTTTAAACAAATTCCTTACCTGTTAGATACCTAATGGTCTAGGCACTTATTTCATACCTAAAGATCAGTTTTCAAAAATGTGGTAGACATAGTCTATTCCAATGTTCTTCACCATGTGGCACTTAGATATGAGCTCCCACGCCTCGAAAGCTGTCGGTTTGCTCTACATTGGAAATGAAAGGAGTTTAGCATGTCACTCTTGATTAAATTTAGAATTAACTATCTCAAATCATCCTCCTGATTCCAATTTTTCATTCTCTGTGCTCTTTCATTCCTTGTCACAAATAAAGCTAATACTATCCCTATCTTCTATCCACATACAAATCTTCACAGCAAGAAGATTTTGTGGTTTTGTTTTTTTTTTGTTTTGTTGGTGGTGGTTTTTGTTTTGTTTTGTTTTTTCTTTATTGCATCTCCCAGCTCATTTGGGATCTTTAGATATAATCAAAACGTTGATATCATGGCCTAAGCTTCCTTATATCCTCATAAAATCATTCCTCTCAGTTTCTAAGAACTTCTTTCAGCACCAAATATATAAATAGATAATAGAGATTAATCAGTTAAGCAACCTGATACTACTCTGTGGCACAGTGCATTTAACAAAAGTATTCCATAAAAAAGAAGAAGAAAACCTCAAGCCTATCCCCCTTTTTTTAATGCTAATTTTCTATAAGGAAATTTTCATAAGCACAAGGAAAGCAACCACTTTGCATGCATTCCCAACTACAAAATGCTTTGCAGAAACATTACTGCCTTCTGCAAACAAGGTAAATGAAATGCATTAACAATGCAATTGAGATAAAAGAAGAGTGTACAGCAGATTTCCAATTAATGAAACATGAAAGTTTAGAGCATTAGCACCTGATTCAATTACAAAATATTAGCTGTTCTGAAAATGAGTCATGAACAGTAAGGTCATGGCACAAACCTCTTTGCAGATGTTAGATTGGTTGACACCTGCAAATCATTTGGAAGCAAGTATTTATTTAAATATCTTATTGCGCTACCAGTTTTTCACTGTTTTCTTTCATGCTTAAGCTTTGCTCTCATGGGACCAAAAGAACTAGAAGAAAGTCAGTGCAATTTTTTTGCTATGTTCAAGTCTAATTAACATAATCACACTATATTTCTTTTCATTTTCTTTTCTGGCATTAGCAGACAAGACAATAAACAGCTCCCAAAATATTAGCAATGGGTTTATTCCCCAACCTGATTCTCATTTCTTTAGCAAAAGAACTTTCTTGAGAGTCTATCACAGCTGCAGTTCATATTATAGTATGGGGTATAAATACCAATAAGCCCTTTAACAATTCATTAATTGTCTACATTCATTCCAACCTCCTGTCCATATATCCATACACATGTTCCACCCCTGGAACTGTTCAAGGCCAGGTTGGATAGGGTTTGAGCAATCTGGAGCTAGATGAGCTTTTAAGGTGCAACTCAGATGTTCTATGATTCTATGATGCTATTATGGAAACTTTTTTCCTCAAAGACAGGAAGGAACAGTAAATAGACACACAGAAACACTGTTGACAAAGTGTCTTCAAAAGCATGGCATCACAGGAACCCACAGTTGTGATGCCTGAGTCTGCATCCTCATTTTACCTAATTCATTCTAGCTGATGCTCTCTTGTAGGATGCTAAAGACCAAATCTGGAATCACCACTATGCCTGGTTTGAATGAAGATTTAAGAAGACAGTGTCCTACTCACCAGGTTAAGGAAATTTTGAACAGTATTTAAAATACAAAAGATCTCTGAACTAGCACCTGTCATTCTGTCAGCCCTGTGGCACAGTCTTAGGGAGACATGGCTTGGCCATTCAGGCTGAACAATCACACCAGGGCAATGCTACAAGAAGGATCCCTCTCTGAAGGGTCTGTAGGTTGGTCTGGTACTCTGACACTTTGCCAGCACCAGTCTTGGGTCTCTCACAGTCACTTCCAGTTCTGTGCTGTGCTTGCTTGTGTAGTGTTCTCATGCCCTCTCTGTCTTGTCTGACTCAAGTTCTTTTATTTCATGCTTATGAGAGTCTTTGGTACAAGGATTTAAAATTAATTTTCCTACCTTCCATTTTATGTCTTACTGACTGAAACATAAAATCAAGTCTTCTCTTTCTTTTTCTCCATGTAAATAATTATACATAATCAGTGTCCTCTTTGTGGTTGTAATGTTAAGTTTCTCAGTCCATCAGCAGGAAATCTCTTTGAAGACAAAATAAGCATGACCCCACGGTACTTGATGCCATCAGTCTACTTCCCTTACACCATGCCAGCTGGATGACTCCAAAGTGTCATTATATACACAAAGGAAGCAAAAGCAAGCCTGACAGCTAGGGTAGCTAACCAGTGGACTAACCTTCCAAAGCAGAATCTATAGTTCACTTGCCGCCAGCTGCTAAGACCCTAGTGCAAAATATTATTAATCCAAGTGCCCTAAACTGAGCAATGACAGTGGCTGCTGTGCATGGATTGATTTATCCTGTGTGGATAAAGAATAGCAATAAATGGAAATCAAAATACTTCAAGCTAGTAAAGAATTATGCTGTCTGCTCTAGAAATACTAATATTGTTAGTAGTCATCACTGTGTTGGAGCTGGGCTAGAATTTTACTTTTCCAGAATTTACAAAGAAGTTGTAAACTTGCTGTCCTGGGTTCAGCAGTAGCAGTCATTTTTCTCTTCTTAGTAGCTGGCGCAGTGCTGTGGTTTTGACTTTTGGCCTGGGAACAGAGCTGATAACACTGATGTTTTTAGTTACTGCTCAGTAATGTTTAGTCTGACCAAGCTCTTTCTGAGTCTCATGCTCTGCCAGGGAGGAGGGGAAGCTGAGAGGAAGCAGAGACAGGACAGCTGACTCAAACTAGCCAAAGAGGTATTCCATACCACAGCACGCAATGCCCAGGATGTAAATTGGGGGCAGTTACCAGGAAGGGTTAGACCACTGCTCGGGTAGGGCTGGGTATCTGTCAGCAGGTGGTGAGCAGTTGTATTCTCTCCTCATGTTATTTCCTTTATCATTATTATTATTGGTGGTAGCAGCAGTGATTTGTGTTACACCTTAGTCACTGGACTGTTCTTATCTCAACCTTGGGTGTTACATTCTTTCGATTCTCCTCCCCGTCCTTCTGGGAGCAGGAGGAAAGGAGGGGGGAGAGTGAAAAAGCGGCTACTTGGTTCTGAGTTACCAGCTGGGCTTAAACTGTGACACTTGTGCATGGGCAGACAATGCCCAAAAGAAAAAGGTTTAACTTTCAATCCATGCTGAGCTTGTCTGGTATGATATCATCTTTTCCTAGTTAAAACATTGTGTGTTAACATTTGCAAATTTTGAAACGTGTGTTACCATGACTGCAGAAAGCATTCTATTTTTAGATTCTGTTAATCTCTCATCTTAAAATATGAACTAATAACAGTAGTCAATATCCTTCTCTCTTGTAGCAATTCAGCTATATTATTAAAGAATTATGGTCCACTCAAATGCACAGAAGTGTTTTTAGACACTTCTTAATGAAATTTTATGCCAAGGAAAACCTTTTAACATGAAACTAATTTTCTGCAATATTTACTAACAAGACACGGATCCACATCTTAGAGTTTAAATTAATAGGTGCTATTAACATTCCATTTGTAAGTATCTTATTGTGCAATGATAGATGCTCTAATTTGTTATATAGGCGATAAAACAGAATTTAACTAATTATACTAAAAAGTCTACATTTAATTAAGAATGAAGATTTTTATAGCCCTCTTCACATTAAACATACAAACACAAATACCCACATGTGCATGAGCACTCCACCACAGGACTTACTGCAAACAGCCATCATGATTCACAGTACGCAGACAAATATTCAGAAAAAAACCTATCCATTGAAATATTCTGCTGTAATCCAAAGAGTAGCAATTGACAAAACACAGCAAAAATCACACAGAATTGGTGTGAAAGCAGTTATTTATGTATTTGGAATGTAGATTGACTGTAATACAGTATTCAAGCTTTATCCTATTATAGGTCCATAATATCACATTTTGTTTCCTAAGTAGTGGTGATTCACTTAGAATTCTTCTTTTTATATATGTAATCAGAACATATGTTTGGTGGGGTTTTTTCTATTTGCATCATTTCACACCCATTTTCATAGAATTTTGCCTATAGTTTTGTTGCCTTGGTCATTCTGCGTTACCTCTGCAAATTTTTGCCAGTAGCTTGAGTTTAGGCTGTCTTGTGTTATTTTGCATCAAAACTCATTTCATATGCTTAGAACACAATGATTTGAGCAGCAGCTGTGAGCACTTGGCAGTTCTGCAAACAAGGCATAAAAGTCTAAAAATGTACATTCTAAAGGGAGGGCTGGGTAATAAATGAGCAAAAAGGAAAAGTTCAGTTTAGGTAACTTGCTAGTCAAGCTCTGTGGCAGGGATAAAAATTGGTAGGCATTCTTCAAGTGAAGCAGTTTTATTGCAAATTACTATTTCATTCAGACATGTTTTGTTCAATGGACCTAGACACAAGCCCAAGAAAATTCCAGTCTTATTCCTGACATCTGTAAAAGCTGGATGTGATATGTTTGGCTCAGATAAAATTAATTTTTGTCATAGTGTCTACTATGGGGCTATGTTTTGAGTTTGTGATGACAACAGTGTTGACAATTCAGAGATGTTTTCATTATTGCTCAGCAGTGCTTACACAGTTAAAGTTTTTTCAGCTTCTCACCCTATACCACCTGTGAGAAGGCTGGGGACACAAAAATTCGGGAGAGCACACAGCCGAGAGAGCTGACCCCAACTGACCCAAGGGATAGTCCATATCATGTTCAATGTATAAAGCTGGGGGAAGAAGAAGGAAGAGTGATGGTGTTTTTCCAAGTAATCATTACATATGATGGAGCCCTGCTTTCCTGGAGATGGCTGTACATCTGCCTGCCAGTGGGAATTGGTGAAAGAATTCCATCTTTTTCTTTGCTTGAGTGTGCAGCTTTTGATTCACCTGTTAAACTGTCTTTATCTTAACACAAAAGTTTTCTCACTTTTCAATTCCCTCCCCCATCCTGATGCGGGCGGAGTGAGTAAGCAGGGCTTATTTGTTGGCTGGGATTAAGCAATGACACTGGAAGATAGTGGTTTGTTCTAAAACCGTGCAATCCTATTGGCATAGAACAAAATATTTCAGATTTGTCCAGGCTCTAATCTCAATAAGCTCTCCCTCACCTCCACATGATGTTTATGGATATCTAATTTTATACCTATCACAGCTGTATTCTAGCACAATCCCTGAAATATCCACATCAGCCACACAGCAGTGTGCATTTTAGAGGAAAAAGTCTAATCAGGAATTTAAAACATAAGGAATGAGTGACAATTAATAATTTAACTAATCTGTAAATTAATTATTTCTACAGGAAAGTTACGGAAGCTCCTGATGCAGCCGACATTGCTGACAGAACCTATTTCCTCTGTTCAGTCATGTGTCATGACAAAGACAGTATCTTCTGTCTCACCTTACAAAGGAGCTGCTAAGAAAAAATGATACACACACAAAATATTGAAAATATATTCTTTTCCTTTGTTTCTAAACTTACTATACATGGTTAGGTCAGCTGATTATTCCAAGGCCACTTGGTTTTTTACTTCCCATTTCTCTGCTACATGCAGCAGTGACCCCTCAGAGCTTTCCTCTTTTTCCAAAGACATTTAAGATACAAACCTCTGCAGGAGTATTTTGTGGCGTGACACTGCATGGAACCTGCACGACCTGACATAAGAGAGAGTTATGAATCTGTTCTCTAATTTGTCAAAGTCCTCCATGAGACACAGAAGAAGAGACCATTCTAACAAAATTTCCCAGAGCTTGAGAAAGCAATACTAATGACAACAGAGCTAGGGATATAAACATCTATTAATTTGTCTAAGCACCAGTGGGGTCTAAATACAGAGGACGAAATACAGCATTATCAAACATCAGAGCATTACAAAGGTTCTCTTTCAAAATTCCTGATGGGATACTGGCAAGAAGGAACATTGGTTTAAGAAAAATGTCTTATACAATTGGATACTTAAGTCATTGTCCTGGGTTCAGCAATAGCAGTCAGCCTTTCTCCTCCTTAGTAACTGGTGTTTTGACTTAACCTGGGAACAAAGCCGATAACACCGATGTTTTTGGTTGTTGCTACGCAATGTTTACCCTGACCAAGGACTTTGTGAGCCTCATGCTCTGCTTGGGAGGAGGGGAGGCTGGGAGGAAGGAGGGACAGGACCCAAACTGACCAAAGAGGTATTCCATACCGTAGCACATCATGCCCAGGATGTAACTGGGAGTTACCCAGAAGGGCTAGCTCTCTCGGGGTGGTTGGAAGAGGTGGTCGGTCAGCACTAGGTTGGGTTGGGGTGTTGTGAGTTATCTGTCGGTGGTTGGTGCGGTGTTGTGAGTTTTCTGTCAGTGGTTGGTGAGATGCTGTATTCTTTTCCCTTGTTATTTCCTTTATCGTTATTATTATTGGTGGTAGCAGTAGTGATTTGTGTTATACCTTAGTTACTAAACTGTTCTTATCTCAACCTGTGGAAATTGCATTCTTTTGATTCTCCTCCCCATCCCTTTGGAAGCAGGGGAGGGCAAGAAAGGGGGTTGAGTGAGTGAACGAGCTGGGTTTAAACCATGACCATATTATTTTTTTCTTCAACTGAAGAGATCAAATATTTGAAGAATTCAGAAATAATGCCAAATCTCTAAACTTTACATCTAAGGTTTCTTTCCTGCATATTTCCAAAGTATACAAGGAATGAGTGCCACTATTCTCAGTTAAATAAAGGTCTGGGCTTCCATGTGGATAAAGCACTGTCATACCAAACAGAGCAGCCAGGTCTTTTCCAGAGAATACCACACAGGGAAAAGGAGGACCGGACTTACTCTGAAGTGCAGTATTTCAGTGAAATCTCATCTTTACATTCTTAAAACATAACATTTTTTTGGGACTCTGTCCAATGCTTAAAGTGGGATGTTAAACTTACAGATAACTGAGATATGGATACTTCCACTATCTTTTATTGTATCTCTATTAAAACAATTATTAAAACAAATGTTAAAACAATTCCATGTACTGCTTCGTGACACTTTGTATCAGAGTTCCCAGATTATTTCACATGGGGAACAGCATGGACTTGCTCTAATAGTATTGAACATCAGGTTGCTCTGGCTTCATAATCATAATCTCCAAGAGGATCCTTCTTCAGGAAAAAATGTCATTATCTAAGCCGAAGTATGCTTTCTCAGTTATTAAGATACCATATAGAAGTATCGTCCATATTTCCAAGCTGCCTTTTCAATGACTGAGGCCAATTCAGCAGGTAACAGGCTGCATTATGGTCAACCTGAGTCAGCTGGACTAAAAGCAAGACCCAAGTGCCCTGGCCTGCTAGTCTGTAACCTCAAGCATAGCTTGATCCTACAAATATGGTTGTTGTAATATGCCTTATAATGCACACTTACCGATAAATCAGTGGCATGGGTACAAATGCTGAGTCTTGATTATCTAAGCTATTAAAATGCTTGAATTATCCCTTGCAAGGTTTTGATTTAGATCAGCACTCACATGTACTGCATATGAGTTGGAGCATATGAATAAGCACAGGTGAGGGATTACTCCCAGCAGAGCCTGGAAATAGCCACCTGATTTCAATGACCAAGAGAGCTAAGTAAGACTGCTAAGAGAGGATATTGCCAGACCATAGCTGTTGGCCACAGGTCCAGAGAATGGGCATGGTAATTGCAACTTATTAGTGTGAATGTAGTCCAACTGTCTCTGGAGTCATGCAGTACAGTGGAGAGTGTGGAAAACCATATGTTTTCCCATCCTGCAAAATGTTGTCATTTGAAGTCAGGGCTGAGAGGGACAGGGAAGGAGGGAAATCAAGAACAGAAGAGGAATAGAGAACAGTGGAGTTGTAATGTAATGCAGAGAATGGTTTACGGTCACACAGCCTAAGGAATGCTTGTACTTGAATCCCACTACCAGACTTTCCCCTCCTTGCATACCTCACTGTTTTTACACATGATTTCCTGCAACAGAATGTGTTCAAGGCAGGGGCGCCTAGCTAAAATGCTTGCTGAGATCTGCTCCAGTGTCACTTGCAGCTGTGGAGGGGGCCTTCACAGGGACTCTTAAATAGGTCAGTGAGGTAGACTATAGCAACATTTGTGGGTACATGACAAGGCCTCCAGAAAGCAAAGAAAGTATAGTATTTCTCATACCTACATGTGTGATACATACCTTAGGGTTGCAGACATGGTGAGAAAGGGCTGAATTTGTGAAGAAGCAATAGGTACAGCAATATTCCCAGTGCTGGAGTTTTGTATTGAATGTGTGGTTACATGGGCTGGACCTGTATGCACGAAGACAGATCACACAGTCAAAGTTTTTCACCAAGCCTCATGGTACCATGAATCCCCAATTTTAACTTCTAGAGTACAGTTAGAAATGGTGATAGATGATGACTCTAGCCTCAGAGCTCCATCTAATATTGCCTGGATTTCCTTTCACGCTTCCCAAGTTCATATTACCTTGATCAGCATGGCAAGGGGATCACCTGGGGTCATGGGACAGCTCCTGCAGTAAGAAATTCCTTTTCAAGGAAGATGTGAATCTTTCAGAAGTACAATAATACTGGTCTTATCAGATATAAAGGAGCCAGAGGAAAAAGCAGTGCGTCATGCTTCATTTCTAGACAACAGTACCTCTTCTCAAGGTTTCAGACAGTGAATATCAAAGAACATTATGAAGGTACAGCTCCCACAAATTTTTTGCAATAACTTTTTATGTCATACATATTCTGCAGCCAAGCAAAGACAGATTTGTTACTGAAATGGTAGCCACAGACAAAATCCAAGACTGCTTTTGCAATATACTTCTTTTCCTGTTGTACAGAATAACAGTTACAAACCAGCAAGACAAAGAATTTATGTGATTACCAGTGTAACAATACATCTGTGAGTGTCTGTTTCCCTCACCTTCTCTCTCTGGGATTGTCTTGACTGGTGAGAGCTATTTATTATAAATCACATAGTGAGATTTCAGTTCCTGCTGTCTTGCTCAATATGGCTACCTGTGAATAACCTTTTCTTCCAGATAATTGTTCAGTTTATGGGGACTGATTTTGGTATGGAAACCTGTACAGTTGTTGCAAACATACTTTTTCATATTGGGCTTTGCAAC
Source organism: Agapornis roseicollis (assembly GCA_002631895.1). Lineage (NCBI taxonomy): Eukaryota > Metazoa > Chordata > Aves > Psittaciformes > Psittacidae > Agapornis > Agapornis roseicollis. The sequence continues at coordinate 47,455 of NDXB01020213.1, read as the reverse complement.
TGAACATGTACTAAAGAATTCTGAGCGTGAAATGTTGCCTTTCTGTCTGACATCCTGTAACGTATTTTGGTCTAAGTGTAGTTACTAATTACTCTGCAGAACCAAATGAAAGTGTAGCAACTAAGAGATTTCATTCCACTGTCTTGTCTTAGACATCTAATTTATGTGTCACTGGGTGTAATTTCAGGAGATTCTAGTTCTGGAGGCAAAACCAGCATAAAAATCCATGCTGCACTTCACCACCTCTGAGCTGTGGTGATCCGATGTTTTGTGAAACCATGGTGTAAAACAGCTGACAGGGAAGACTGTTAAAAAAAGGGGAGCAGTTATATTTAACTTGGATAATTTCACCTGTTTGATTGCTGTATAACCTTGTAAATTGAACCAGTAAATGTTGTTTCAGCTGGTGCAGGAATATGGCATGAAGGTTAGGAATTTCTTAATCCGGGATTTCCCCAAAACATGTGTCTTGTAAAATACTCTGGGAAACTGGAGTCTCATTCTCTTGAATTCCCATATTTTTCAGTGGACTGTGATAAATATTACTGAAGGACCCAGAGCACATTAAAAACTGGCTACTTTCTAAATGAAGCTATTTCAGTTCACTGGTGTTTTGGGAAGCCTAGGGAGAAAGGGGAACTGTCAAGTGATGTGGCTGGAACATCTATAATACACCTGAATTCTAGGCTTCTAGTGAATACTTTTAAAGTATACATATATATTCCTCATGCAGTCGAAAGATAAAGCCAAACAATAACTACTACCAATATTTAGGGAGACAAAATCTCATTGTGAGAACTGCAGAGACATATGTCTCTTTCCAGTACTTGGTCAGAGAAATAGTAGTATCCCTAAGTTGCTCTTTAGGCACCAAAAGTCTTTATATGAATTACAGACTACGTGTCCCCACTGCGATCTTACTTCGTCATTTAAATTAGGTGCTGGCAGTATGAATATCGCCTATGAGTGCTGCTGAGGACATTAACTGGGAACAAAAACCTGCATCCTGAAATCAGTTATGCTCCTCATTTTTTTGTCAGCTAAGTAACACTACTGCAGTGGGAGTCTTTAGCTGCTCATTTTGCTGCTGCTTTCAGTTCCCTTTTTTCCCCAAGGGATGGTGTAAAGGGATTTAGTATGGCAGACTGCCTGGGCCCAGAGAGCTATACTCTGTACAGTGGATGTGACAGCCATGCTATTTAAAGGAGAGGTCTGATCATTTTTCCTCTGGTTATCTGAAACATTAACTGAAAATACAGAGAAAAGCTTGCAGAATAAAACACTAATGGGTTCATGCAATGGAGCTAGTAAGAATATTAACACAACATGTTTTTAAGCAGTCTAAATAATGCAGGGTTTTTTCCTCAAGTGAAACATTCTGTTGAACCAATGTACAAAAACCCCCCATCATCTCTGTATACAATCCTTCAGAGAAATCTATGACATGCAATAGAGCTTTTTTGGGGCAATTTCACTGTCAGGGAAGAATGCAGGAAGGGTGGAACACCAGCTCTCTGATGGAGTAATTTTAGATTTTATTGTAATGCCTGCCAGTGAATATTCCACATGCAGAGATTACTAAAGCAAACTGTGAAAGGCCACAGCCTGCCCTGTAACCCTAAAAGGATGTTGAGCTTGGCTGTCTTCCAGGGCAGCAGGATGTGTGGCCTGGATTAGAACAGGAATATTCCTAACATTCATTGCTTTTTAATGATGTCATGCTTGCTAGCTGTTGCAAGTCCTTTATGCTTTCCTGTGTAAAAGCACTTCTAATACTACCAAAACTTCCTGATGAGAAAACATTTCAAAATAAGGCTGTAAGCATTGCATCTATGCAATGACAAAAGTACAGAGCTGCTAAAAAAATAGTTTATGGAAAGAATAACTCATCCTTGATGACTGTGCTTTTATTACATGTGTGTCAAATATTGTAGTATGAATTCAACAGTACATACTAACTAGTTATTTTAATGTTCCTGGCTTTATCAGTAGAAAGCTTTACATTTGAAAAGTCTTGGTTTGCTTTTCTTTGTACTCTATCCAAGCATTCACCCAATGTTGAAAAAAATGAACATTTTATTTAATATTGCAATCATTTTATTTCAGGGGGGATGTAATCAATAGACTACAAAATGAAACCTGAATATTCACATTTTGTGATCATGTAAGCATACCTCTCAACATGATAATGAATTCTGGAAATCTACACAATTGTTAATTGTGTTGTTAATTAAAATTATGTGTATTAATTGTAAATTGCTGTTAGCCAATTTGTCCTGGGTTTAGCAGTAGCGGTCATTTTTTCTTCTTCATGGTAGCTGGTGCAGCTGTGTTTTGACTTTCAGCTGGGAACAAAACTGATAACAGGAATGTTTTTAGTTACTGCTTGAATATTTTACTCTGAGCAAGGACTTTGTGAGTCTCATGCTCTGCCAAGGAGGAGGGGAGGCCAGGAGGAAGCAGACAGGACACCTGACCCAAACTAGCCAAAGAGGTATTCCATACCATAGCACGTCATGCCCAGGATGTAACAGGGAGTGACCTCGGAAGGGCTAGTACTCTGGGCGAGTAGGTTGTAGGTATTCGGTCGGCGTTTGGTTGGGCTGGGGTGTTGTGAATTATCTGTTGGTGGTTGTTGAGATGCTGTATTCTTTTCCCTTGTTATTTCCTTTATCATTATTATTATTGGTGTTAGCAGTAGTGATTTGTGTTATACCTTAGTTACTAAACTGTTCTTATCTCAACCTGTGGGAGTTGCATTCTTTTGATTTTCCTCACCATCCCTCCAGGAGCAAGGGGAGGGCAAGAAAGGGGGGTTGAGTGAGTGAACGAATGCGTGGCTGGGTTTAAACCACGACACTAATTACAACCATCAGTTGCACAGGAGAACAAAGTGGAGGTGAAAGTTCTAAATCATTATTACTTAGGTCATAAGAGTTTCTAGCAGAGTGCCTACTGGTCCCATCCAAACTAAAGTTTTGAGTCAATATTCCTCACTGTCTCACTGTAAATGGTATTAGATTTAAAATCTGCTTTATCTGGACCTTTTCTAACAAACAGGCTATCTTGCTCAGGAGCTGTGGTCATTTTGGGATTTATTACTACATCACACTTTCTTCCTGGTACAGAGTTTTTTGGGGTTTGCCAACCAGGAGAAGGGCCATAAGGGATCCCAAAGTGAGCAGTCAGTTGTTGCCACCTCTGACTGCCCATCATGGCTTTTCAAGTGCATCCATGCATTCTCACGCTCAGTGAGCCAGGCTGCACTGTGCTGCTCTTGCCTTGTCCTATTTCACCTAGTCTGATATCCATTGACTAGAGGAAAGGTCCCTTGATACTTCTTTCTGTCTCCACAGTGCTGGCAAAGTCAAAGATTTAAGAGGCATGTGTTTATGTGTTATTTCCTCACCTCTCCTGGCTGCCTGGCCGTCTGTCACCTCACTAAGCAGGTTCTGCCCTGCAGGGCTGGCTACAGGTGCTGTCAGGGCATCCACAGGATGTGTGACTGCTTGCACAGGCTGTGGTATGCCTCCTGCCATGGCTCTTCTTACCTGGTATCTGCAAGGAGAGTCACCCTTCCCATTCCCTAGGGACCCTCTTCCAGTGTCTGACCACTCTTTCAGTGAAAAACCTTTTCTCAATGTCCAATCTGAACTTTTCCTGATGCAGCTTTATTCCATTTCCTCATGTCCTGTTACTGGTCACCAGAGAGAGGAGATCAGCAATGCCAAGCTCAGTTCCAGCTAAGCATATCAGGCAATTCTTTCCTGGTATGATGGGAGCCTTTTAAAATACCATTTAATCAACTCTGCTTTTCTTTCTCTGAAAACTTTAACAATATACATGTAATATATATGTTTAAGTATAATGTGACTGAAAGACCATGCTTACTTTCTTTTTACCAAAATCTCCATGAGAAATTTAGCAGCACTGAAATATTACAAAATCTATGCACAATCCCAAGTTAACAAATATGTATGCTTGTGTAGAACACTAAAGGAGATTGAAGAAATAAACCTTGTTCAGATTACAGGAATTACAGACCAGTCAGTCTCACCTCTGTGCCTGGCAAAATCTTGGAGCAGATTCTCCTGGAAGGCATGCTAAGGCACATCAAAAACAGCAAGGTGCTTGGTGAAACCAGCATGGCTTCACTAGGGGAAAATCCTGCCTGACCAATTTGATAGCCTTCTACGATGGGGCTATGGAACTGATGGACAGGGGTACAGCAATTGACATTATCTACCTGGACTTGTGCAAAGTGTTCGACACTGTCCCACACGACATCCTTGTCTCTAAATTGGAAAGACATCAATTTGATAGGTGGGGCACTCAGTGGATAAAGAACTGGCTGGATGGCCGCATGCAAAGAGTTGTGGTCAATGGCTCTATGTCTGGCTGGAGGCCAGTGACGAGTGGTGTCCCTCAGGGATGGGTGTTGGGACCGGTCTTGTTCAACATCTTTGTCACTGACATGGACAGTGGGATTGAGTGCACCCTCAGCAAGTTTGCTGATGACACCAAGCTGTGTAGTTTGCTGGATACGCTGGAGGGAAGGAATGCCATCTAGAGGGACCTTAACATGCTTGTGAAGTGGGCTGATGCCAACCTCATGAAGTTTAACCATGACAAGTGCAAGGTCCTACACCTGGGTTGGAGCAATGCCAGGCACAGCTACAGGTTTGGCAGAGAAGAGATTCAGAGCAGCGCTGCGGAGAAGGACTTGGGGGTGGTGGTTGATGAGAACATGAACATGAGCCAGCTTCAGTGTGCGCTTGCAGCCCAGAAAGCCAACCGTATCCTGGGCTGCATCAAAAGGAGTGTGACCAGCAGATCGAGGGAGGTGATCCTACCCATCTACTCTGCTCTTGTGAGACCTCACTTGGAGTATTGTGTGCAGTTCTGATGTCATCAACATAAAAAGGACATGGAACTGTTGGAACAAATCCAGAGGAGGGCCACAAGGATGGTCAGGGGATGGGAGTATGTCCAGTATGAAGACAGGCTGAGAAAGTTGGGGCTGGAGAAGAGAAGGCTGCGTGGAGACCTCCTAGCAGCCTTCCAGTATCTGAAGGCGGCCTATAGGGATGCTGCGGAAAGACTCTTCATTAGTGACAGGACAAGGGGTAACGTGTTAAAACTTAAACAGGGGAGGTTTAGATTCGATATAAGGAAGAAATTCTTTCCTGTGAGGGTGCTGAGGCACTAGAATGTGTTGCCCAGTGATTCGGAGAAAACCCAAGGAACAAACTCGCCAACAGATTTTCAAGCTGACAAGCAGGTATTCTTTATTGCGATGCTGGGAGACACGGGGGATAGCTCCTCCTAAGGTGTGTCCCCGTATTGCTATACAGGCCATCCTTCTATGGTCACTGGGCATATTACACCGTTTTCCAGAAAGTTTCCCACATGCATACATGTGATGGTGGTCTTTAAGGGCCGTTTACTTTTCTCAGCAATCTTCATAACTTCAGGCAGTCTTTGAAGCACCAGCTTAATTAACATTACAGTCACAGCAATCATCCCATTCTTCTACTTATCAGGTAGTTTAACTGCTCTCATCCTGGACATCTGCTAGTCAGGGATACTCCCTAGTAGATGCTTACACCAGCTTAATGGCTTTATTAATACTACAAACATAGCAATCATCCTGCCCTTTTACTTATCAGCTGGTTTAACTGTGCCCATCCTGGACATCTGCTAGTCCCAGATACTTCCTATCCCCAGGTCCTGTTTTTCTCTTCTGCTTTTCTTACACCCTTTGTACTAAGGTCCTATGGACCTGAAACTATGTCAACTACCTTCAAACACCACGGTTGTTTTCCATTACAAAGCCATCAAACTTAACATTACTCAGACTGATTACACTTCCTGCTTTTGTGCCTCCTTGTCTCACCAGGGAAGTTGTGAATGCTTCATCCCTAGGAGGTGTTCAAGGCCAGGTTGGACAGAGCCTTGGATGGCATGGTTTAGTGTGAGATGTCCCTGCCCATGGCAGGGGGGTTGGAACTAGATGATCTTAAGGTCCTTTCCAACCCTAACTATTCTATGATTCTATGATTGAGTCATGATCAAGGAGAAGCAGAGTTCTGAATCTGAGGCAGGATGACCATGTGCATCAGTAAAGGCCAGGAATATCATCGCTGCTGAAAATGACCTAGGGATAATGCCAAATGGCACATTAAATACAGTCAACAATGTCCTCTCATCATAAGGCAGGCTGCTTATTTGGCTACAGCTAGAGGACTGCAGCTAGTCAGTCAAGGAAAGCTAGTATCTACTTCTGCCTGGCTGTGTTGGGTTTTGGGACACCTAGTTCAAAAAGGTTCAGAGATTGCATGGTCCTGAAGATAGCTACCAATATAATTGAGGGCCTGTTAGCAAAACTGGAAGAAGTTTGGCTCCTTAAATCTGAAAAAGTGGAAGCCAGGGCAATCTAACTAAGCCTACAATCTTGAGCTGCAAATACAATGGAGCCTAACTTTTCTTGGTGGCACAAGATCTATATGCTGCTGTTTGGGAGAGTCAGGCTGCATATTAGGAAAAACTTCTTCACTTGAAGAGTGTGGCAGCAATGGAACAGATTACCCAGAAAGGCAGTTTCTTTGTCTTTGGAGGCTTCCAACACAGCTGGACAAATCCAGGGCTAACCTGGTCCAGCATGGTGACTAGTTCTGCTGATAGAAAGATGGAGGGAGGTTGGAGAAGAGCTCCAGCTGCCACTCCTAACCAACATGTAGCAGTTCTGTGGATTGCATACAGGAGCAAATCTGCAGTCCTTAATGCCATCTCCTTGGGCAGTATCCAATAACAGATGCTTTGAAGGACGACATAGAAAACCCTGATACAGATAATTATGGAACAATTTGCTTCAAGCTAAAAGTTTATTGTAAGTATAATGAATTTCTAAGAATTTATTGTAAATGTAGTTTGTAACAGGAGTGTTAAGATGTTGAAAATGCTTTTAGCAGCCTCCTTTCATTTTAAACACATGAGCATTTCAGACCAAAGGTTTCCAGGAAAAAAGCTTTTAAACCTGAAATCCAGGTCTTAAACTCCCCACCAGGAATAAAAGTTCTAATTCAGCTGATTCATGTTAAAGAAGAAACAAAGGCTTCCATTACAATCCAGCCCTTAAGGAGCAGTTAGTAGCAATTAGAAAATTATTGCCACATCACAATCCTAGGAGTATACCCTGAGGGAAAAGCTTTTGACAGAAGACCACCATTCCTCTGATCTTGCTGCCAAAAAGGGTAAGCACTACTTTCTTATTCACATGGGAGAAAATTGTTCTGGCCCACGAATGATAAGCTTTTGTGTTAAAGTCTAATACCTGCCTATCTGTCTAGCCAGATATTTCAAAATTTGTTCACCTAATACCACTCAGGAAGACAATAGCTCTAGGAAAGGTGTTGGAAAGTTAGGCAATGCTTTAGTAAATATCACAGCCAATATCTGTCACTGATTCTAGGTATATACACTTCTGAAAATTGCAGATGAATGTAGACTTGGCCACCGAGAGGGGTAACACAGACACATGTTTCTAATTGTAGCTCAGAGAAACTCAGAGACAAAACAGAGTATTCACACTTTAATGTTCCACAGTCAGAAATCTCTCAATTTTGAAACCTTTCTTGAAGACAAATACTGGTTTTAGAATATTTGAAAAAAAAAATTTGTGATCATTTACTTGCAACTACTGTTGCAACAACTATCTTTTTAATAGACTGGAGGTCACAATTAAATTCATAGTAACCCTTTGAAAATACTGTCTTCTTATGACGTTAGATGTTCTTTTAATTTTATTTTTTATTTTTAATGAAGAAGCAAAACATAAGTGACCTCCCAAAATCAAACAGGAAATGAATAATCACTTCTGGAGCAGAGCACAAAAAGGTCCCTTCACACAAAGTCCTGGGTTCCTCCATCCCCCTTACGTACATAGCTGGAAGGATACCTGCATTTAAAATACGGTTTTAAAAGTAGATAGGACTGCACCATTATCAATTTGTTCTACATCGTGTTTTGTCCTATTCACAAGTCACTCAAGGTCTCACAGCTTAGATTTATAGGGAGACTTCTGACAAGAACATTGACACTAATGTTACAAATATTAAAGCGGAATGTCAAGTTTTTTTCCAAAATAACATCTTGATATATTTTCAGCTGAAAGAAATAACAATATTTCTCTTGAGATGAACAGTCATTTAGGAGAAATTGTATGACCAGTGCTGTCAGTATATTGATGAAATTAATTTACGCATGCTTATGCCAGGTAACTCCTGCATTATGAGCTCATTTTACAAAAATGTTGACAAATAAATCAACAGTACTGAAGTGGAATAATGTCTTTGGTCAAAGCCAAATATCCTTCTACAGAGCATTCCCAGTAAAACATGAAGTAAGTGCATCACAGCCAGCTGCTTACCAGGGCAGAAGATTTCCATTGTAGAAGCAAATTTCAATCTTTGATGCAAGATTTGGCTGGTTTCAGCAACTGTTACTGCATTTTGAATGGAAGAAACAGGGCAGAGCAACTGAGGATGAAAAATATATTTTTTAGTGAAGTAGAAGAAAATCTTGAAAGCTTTTCTGCACGTCATAAATACATTTTAAGGTTTCAATTACAGAATTGTGTTGGTAAAAGAAAGCTGGCACACATGACAAACAAAACTCATATTTATACATGTTCTGCTTTCTGGCTATTTGCAGGGTCAGTAGGGTGTACTGTCACACACTTCTAGCATTCATTAAAAGAAGAAAAATAAATGCTACAAATGTAAGCAGAGGACAAACATTTGTTAAGGTATTCTTTTCTCTTCTTGTTCTCATTACACACCCACTAAGAATTTAGCACTGTTGACTGTTTCCAGAGCTAGGATGGCTCAAGACTGGAAGAAAGGGTAGAAGATATAATATTAAAATATTAGCAGACCTGCATGATTGGGGCAGCATCTGTCTGTGTTATGTCTGGCATTAATACATGTTATTAATCATTCACTTTCATAATCACCAAATTCACGCCCTTTATTTCCTTTCTGCACTTCTAATGGAGTCTTTTTCAATTATGGATCTCCTATTTATCCACAGAACACTGCAGCAGCTACAAGTATCACCAAATAGGCTTTGAATTTAAATGCATTAGCTTCTTAAGGGAAATAGACTATAATTCAGATATATGCATTTATATCAGGAAACAGACTACAGCTGGGATTAGTGTAGGCCAGGCAGCTGGGTTTATACATATACATTTTTTGCTGTAAGAACAGCAAAATCAGCTCCAGATTCAGTGGGATCTTAAACTTTTCTGTATCTTTACTTGTACACCAAACCCCAGGAGCACTGCTGTATGTAAGAGCGTGCTTTAGGCAGTTGTGAGCAGTCTGTGCAGTTGATATGGCTACAAATTAATGCAAAACAGCTTCTTCCTTTTTGTTTGTTCCTCACCTCTTTCTGCTCTCTCTTCATCCCATCTGGTCCACAAGCCAGTGTTGCGCTGCTCTGTAGCTGCTTCCTGTCGCCTGTGGCATTCATGGAGCATTATACACATCAAGGTACATATTACTGTATTTTGTATGTTTGTGTCTTTCTGTTCTCTGTAATCTGTGTGCTTTTCTGTGAGTAGCTGGGATGCCTTGCACTTGGAAATCAGAAGTTTATTCTGTCATTCCAGTAACAGTAATGTTCCTGTCTTCTACATGGTCACACTCTGATACTGGATTCAAATATCTGTCCTGCCTCATTTGCATCTGCCATCATGCATTTAAGCTATTTGTTCAGGTCTTGAGCAAACAGTGGAAAAGTGGTACTGAAGGAAGACATCAGTGCAACTTTCCACAGACATCTCCTTTCAAGAGTCACTTTGTGCATGCAGCATCTACAGAGCTGTTCAGCCACTGCCACCAGGAGATACTACTGACCTGTGCTGAGTCCTTGTGGAAGGATTTTGCCAAAGCGTCTGAGAAGTGTGACTCTGCTTTGAAGCTCCACAACCATTATCCATCATGGGCTGGATGTGGACACTAGTGTCTGCATTCAGATCATGAAGCCATTTTGGTTTTGCAATTAAGCAGTGTCTTAGGGAAAGGAAAAAAAAAGAAAGGAGAGAAAAAGAGAGAAATCTTAAAACATAGCCTGGCAATGAACCCATGACCTATAAGAATCTGTAGTCCATTAGCAATTAATGATCCATCAAGTTTTCTGCTTTACAGCCCTCATTATCTCACAGTTGATTGAACTTGTGCAACATGACATTTACTTATTAATTTACTTGGGAAAAAAAGGACATTAGGACTATTTAAAAATGGGACTAACTAAGTTATTTTAAGATTCTAATTTTTCTAAGTCTGTCATTTAAAACTGAATAATATAATTATTTGTAATTTTCCTTGTAATTCTGTGTTCTCTAATGGAAATCTCATTGATTGCCTTATACATGCTTTATAAGAAGTTTTTCACCTGTTCTGACACTTAAAGTCTTTCCCTGGACACAGTACCTACCAAGAAGATTCAGTTAAAAGGAAAAATGGGCTACACAGGGATCTGTTTTATGCTGCTGTATTCTCCACCTCAAACTTCTCCTGAATATAAAGATTAACCTTAAAGCAGCAACACAGCTCTTTGCCCTCTTCCCTCCCTGAAAAGGAAACTGTCACTTCCAACTATTTCAGAATGTTAATTCTGTAAAACAGCCATGCTACTACCCTGCAACAAAGCACAGTTTATTCTGGGTGGCTTTGGAATTGCCTCTGACTCCTGCTCATTTCCCAATAATTACTGATAATGATACCACTCAAAACAAAATGAAACACAACAGACTCTTTCAAATCTGTAGAAACAAAACCTTTGTCCAGAAACTGACCTTCCCGTTTGGAGGTGAGAGGAAGTGTGCATGGAATTATATAGGCATGATGAGTTGCTTTCTAACTCATTTTGATAGAAATCAACAAGCATAGACAGAAGGAAAACCAAGGCAGTAGCTTTAAGGAGCCCCAGGCAGCAAGCTACGTGCAGGCTTAAGTTTATTCAGTGGCTTCAGAAGCTGTCAGCATTCTGTCTCGCCTGTTATCTTAATATACTGCAACAATGGCAATGCTAAACAACATACATTTAATATAAACCCTTCTTTGATTGTTTATAGAAAGAGTTTCTTTGGTCAGCATATAAATGTCTTTGAGGTCTTTTAAAGGCTCATTGCCAGAGGAAAAAAGGGGGAAAAAAGGCTGCTAGGGGAGCAGAGGAAGACCTGCCAAGTCTCTCTTATGCAGCAAAATAGTTTTTTATGGCATTTCTCCTTTTTCTCCAGGCTGGTTTTACAGCATGTTTCAGCAAGGCACTCAGAAATGCACCCATTCTAAGTTTCACTCATCCTCATTTAAATCTCCCTGGCAGAAGCAAGGGCCTTGAAACTGCTTTTGAACTGCAGTGTAAGAGTTTTGGCAGAAAGAGGCCTTGGACTTGTGATGCTATGTTCACATCCATATAAGAGCTGAGGCACAAAACAGCCTTGGAGCTATGATGCTGCATTCATTGTGGAGTACATGTGCAGGCGTCAGTGGGCCTTGAAGTTGTGACATTTGGGCAGGCACTCTGACGCTGTATTTCCTTCAGCTCAAGAAGTGACGGGCAAAGGGGCCTTGGATTTCAGACAGTAGACACAGAGCTGTGTTTATGTGCATCATTCACATGCATAAGTGTTCTGTGAGCCACTGGGGTCCTGCAGTTCCCTCAGATATTTAAAAAGCAAATCAAAATTCCTTTGAATATGAAGGCTATATGGATAACTTTGCGATATCGCTATAGCACCTTTAAAGGCAATATAAAACAACCAGACAAATTCCTCAGCTTTTCAAAAATAGCTCCACAGCTGGTTAGATTCATTTTTTTTCCTTCTGACATTCCTTGCCTGGATTCAGTAAGCATTATCAGCTGCTATCCACTGGAAGCGCTATGGAGACAGATCTATTATTATTATTTATCATTCGTAAATACAAGCAATGTGCTCCATTGTAGTTTGTCAAACAGAGAGCAGATGGTTTATTATGGGGTTAACATTCTGGAGTACCAGAGATACTGCATCTGATTTGCCAACACCATCATTCCCACAAATACTATGGAATAATTGATGAATACTGGATTCAATATTGTCAATACTTGCAATTTTATGTGTCCCACAATGGCTGAGCAATATTTTAATACTTCTGTGGAATCTATGCTGCTCTTCAAACAGAAGACATGGGCTCTATGTAGAACTGATTGAATGGAGACTTCTGGTTTGTTTTATGCAACAGCTCAAAGAAGATGACCATGATAATCTCTGGTTCTAAACATACAACCATGACTTTGGTGATTTTCTGATTCTAAGAATTACAGAAACCTAAGAATAGAATTTTTAATACAGATATGTCCAGCTCTTCCAGTACTAGGCTAGACTTGGAAATACAAACCTCAGAGCAGCCAAAGGTTTCTCACATGAATCCTGTGAAATCCTCCCCACTCCCCCACCACACATACACACAGTTACGTTTAATGTAATTATAAAACTAGAAATCAGGGAGGGCTCTTAGTCATAATTTTGCTTCACCACATAGCTGTGTAGTGGGTATTAATTCCATTAAGCCAATATAATTCAATGACTGTGAAACTGGTTTTAATTAAAAGAGTCAAATGCAATAATGAAAAAAAGTCTTCTGTCAGTTAGTAGAGCAGTAATTTTAGGCAGCATCTAGTCAGTGTGCAAGCCTAGTAAATTTTAGCTCAAACTTCACATTTAATCATTTGTGGAAGACTAAAGGAGCCTATAAATGGTGCTTGGTCATCCACTAGAGAAATGAAAGAATAGCCAACAAGAATGACATTCTATCTGTCAGCACTGTCTACAAGAAAGAACAAGGAAACGTTAGAAATGAATCATAATGAAAAGAAGCAAAGAAGAGATGTCTTCTTCACAAGGCTTCAAAGTATATCTACTGCATATAAAACACACAGAATGGCTTCCCTAAATATCACTTCTGATCCAAGACCTGGAGTTCTCGTACCTAACCTGAGTAGGTTTTTTGTTTTTTCTTTTTTTTTTTTTTAGTCAATACGAAGAAACAGGCATCTCAATCCATCAGGCATTTGGACTGAATTTAGCAATGGTATTCTTTTACCTTGCTAGACTGTAACTAAACTCTGTAAATCTACCTAANTTTTTTTTTTTTTTTTTTTTTTTAGTCAATACGAAGAAACAGGCATCTCAATCCATCAGGCATTTGGACTGAATTTAGCAATGGTATTCTTTTACCTTGCTAGACTGTAACTAAACTCTGTAAATCTACCTAACTATAAGTCAGTATGGTTCAAAATCTGAAATTAGCTGACAAATCATTTTAGGTGGTATCTAATACTTTCTAAGAACAACTGTAAGGTAGTAACAGTGGCAAAAATAAGTTAATGCATTGAAGAAACATTGGAGAATAATTGCAGGCCTGGCCCTCTGAAGCCAACCATGTTCCCTGTGAAAAGTTTATGGAAACTCAGACTGCTGGAGGTGGTTGTGGCTTGACATACCTGGGGACCAGAGTAAAAGGAGGAAGTGATGCAAGTTTAGACTGCAGGCTGCTTGAGAGGACTTTATTACATTGTTGATGTATTGTTTGCTTGTTTCTGAATTTTTTCTATCTGCCTTTTTGTGTTAAGAAACATACCTGGGAGAAGGATGATTTGAACTGCATGAATGTATTCTGAAAACAAGGTGAAACAGATGAACGCTGTCTAAAAACATTACTGTGGCTGAAAAATGAAAACAATGTAAAACACAGTTATGTGTAGAATATTAGCCATAATTAACTTCAATGAGAAAGTAGTGATTTTGACATGCTTGTGGGAAAAAAAAAAAAACAACAAAACCCAAACAAAACAAACAAACAAAAAACCCAAAACCCTGCCATGCTGTAGTTTTGTGTTATAATTTTAAAGAATTTCAAAAGACCTTGATTAGTTTAACTGGAAAAATAGATTTGCAGTCTTTAACAATCTCCATTTCCCTCAAGAGCAAGTTGTTACTCACAATGAAGACTTGATGGAAATATTTAAAAAATATACAAATTTCTATTTTTTGTCAAAGACTGACTTTCAGTTGAGGGACAGAAGAAGAGAAAATGATCTCTCATTTTCAGGGTTGTCAGAAAAGAAGGTCCAATCCACAAGAAAGGAAGATACAAGAAGTTAATCTATTCAGGCAGACAGCAGTGAGTTGTAGAGCTAATGGTTTCCTGTGCTTGGTAGTATCATGTCAAGCTGAGCAATATATTTCTGCATAAACTGGAGAATACGTGTTTTTAAGAAGAAATAACTGGATGGTTTTGCCTATGAAAAAAAAAAAAAAGAAACAAGCACCAAGAAATATTATCTTTCATTGATCAGTGGCATGACTATGATGTCATGAAATAATGAAATGACTCCTGGTTTTTATTGCTTGCAGCAGCTACACAGAAGTTGGACACTTTAGGCTGGACTAGTAGCAACATAAATATTGACTATCACAATGTAAACTGAGGTAAGTAGCACACTGCATTTAATTTCTTAGAGAGGAAGAAGTCAGCCAAGTTACCAAGAAGGAGGTTGGTGGTGAGAAGGTATAACTCTACAGAAGAGAAAGGGGCAGCAACTGAAGTCACCCAGATGAAATGACCATAGCATCTCACCGAAACCTCCTGCACAGCTGTTGAAGGGAAATGCCCGAAGTCACTGGGTGTCAATGATGAGGCAGACAGACAGGATGATTCTAGATAGGGGTCTCAGCATTGCAAACCATGTAACAGGGAAACATGTATATGCAAAAGAGGAACAGGAAACAGGATGTTTTGAAGGAAACAGGGGAAGGAAACTGAAAGGAAGAGAAACAAGTGAAGGGGAAGAAAAGAAAGCAGATGGTGGAAGAGATGAAATTAGGAAACAGCATTATTAACTATGCGATATATTTTTGGGGGAGCTAAAAATAAAAGTAGTGGGCTTTTTTCTTGTTCTTACATTTCCATTTAAGTCACTGATAAAGTTACCACAGGAATATAAACATGGGAGCTTCCCCAGATAGTCTCTGTATTGAAAATTGAATTTGAGATATCATTGTGAAACTCCTATATTCAATATTCTGAGGGTTTGTGGGTTAATTTTAGATAAATAAGGTATGCTTATACTTGTGTTTCATGCCAATGCATGATTTCATTGCAATTCCTGTTACTCTACACATAGAGACACATGGTTTTATGATCATGTTAAATATCTGAGATGAATAAATAGGATGCAATAATTATTTTTTTTAAAACAGAATTTGGCATCAAGAATTTCTTTTAAAAGTCAGACCACATCCAAAAGCATTCAGTGTTTAACTGGTAGTCAGTAACTCAGAACCAGGGAGCCCACTCATTAACTCTCCCCCTTGGTTCTTCCCCCCCACTCCCAGAGGGATGGGGAGGAGAATTGAAAGAATATAACTCCCATGTGTTGAGATAAGAACAGTCCAGTGACTGAGGTATAACACAAATCACTACTGCTACCACCAATAATAATAATGACAAGGGAAATAACAAGGGAAGAGAATACAACTGCTCACCACCCGTCGATACCCAGCCTGACCGAGCAGTGAACTAGCCCTTCCAGTAACTCCCAGTTTACATCCTGGGCATGACGTGCTGTGGTACGGAATACCTCTTTGGCTAGTTTGGGTCAGGTGTCCTGTCTCTGCTACCTCCCGGCCTCCCCTCCTCTCTGGCAGAGCATGAGACTCAGAAAGTCCTTGGTCAGAATACACATTACTGAGCGGTAACTAAAAACATCAGTGTTATCAGCGCTGTTCCCAGGCTGAAAGTCAAAACCACAGCACTGCACCAGCTACTAAGGAGGAGAAAAAATTACTACTACTGCTGAACCCATGACAACGATCTAAGACAAAATGCTATGCAGCAATGATGTTTGCCTATTGCTTTCTTTAAAAATTGAGGGAGTAACAGTTTTGACATCACTCACCTATCTGGGGCACAATATTCAGCCCATCTGTGCTGTGTAGCATGACTCACAGAGCATGAGTCCTCTGGCTGAAAAGCAATGGCTCAGATATTGTGTCTACATCACGGTTACATTGCCTCCACCAGGGTGTGTGTATATGCGTATATGAAAAACACACGAGGACAAAATATCATACGATCATATTGAATCATTCCTGCTCTTTTCACACACAGTTGAACATCCTGACTGAGCTGTAAACTCAGCTGAATGTGCATTAGGCCACAGCAATCTGCTTCTCTGACATTTTGCTATGAACTCCCAAACCATCTCAGCAGAGACTGGAAAAGGGTTACCAGGCTATTTCCTGACTTTTAATTTTTCAGGTCATTTAGGATGACTTAACTTGGTATTCTTATAAGCTATGAATTAAGAAAATGGAGTTGTACTGGCTTCAAAAGTACTTCAGGCTCAAAAGCATTAGTCTTTAGTCTTATTTATGAGTTAGGAAGCATACCACACATATTGACCCATAGAAATCTTAAGAATAAATGTGATGATGAAACACAAGATGAGACAAATTTGCTGTCAGTGGCACTAGTATCATCCCACTGTTGCTCAGACATGGCAAGGACAAAATTTTTCCCCATATTTTGACAGCCCCAGAACACATGCAAAGGATGACAGAAAACTTTCTGCACCATAAATACCCTTCCTCTGTTTTGTGGTAATAGCGCATCATAAAAATATTTATAACTTCTCCATCTCAGCTTCCTTTGAATATTATTAGCTTTCTTTTACTCATTAAATGTTTTTGCAACTTCAAAGGTGAAACTTATTGCAACTGAACTCAGCACTGTGCATACAGGTCTGTGTTTCAATTAGCGATGGGCTGTCTCAATAGGTTCAGGTTTCTGTTTAGAACACAGGACTAGAAGCAACCTTGTGGTGAATCTCCATCAGCACAGGCAAACATGTTGCTTGCAGATTATTCATAAATACTTTATTTCTTCATTTTAAACCAACGTTAGAAATTGTCTCCCACTGTTCTTCTCTGGAAGGCATGTTGGATCCTCATTCCTCTTCTGACTCTTCAGTTTTCCCGTTATCCTGCCTAAACATACATTGTGACCAGTCCTGATCACTTCTTGTAGAATCAGCTAAACCTTGGCTTTATACCTCTTCTCTCTTCACAGTGTTTAACCTACCAAAGTCTAAAACCTATAAATATTCACACTAGTCCAAAGTAAAAAATATAGAAAATAGCTTCTTTTTTGACAAGATGAACAGAAGGTACACAGAGAGAGGGTGTGTAGAGGGAAAATGTAAAGGGCAAGTATAGACTGATCCTGTTTTTCAAATATTTCTGAGTTTCTAGCAACCAGCATTTTAAGTTTGAGATGGAAGCAGCATACAGAACACTGTGATAAATAGTCCCTCTGCTATGAACCTGTGGAGCCCTTTGTGAATCCAGTGATAATTTTAGCTTCCACAATGTCCTGTGGCAATGAATTCCACAAAGTAATTATGCACTGTAAGGGAACGTACTTCTTTTGTTTGATTTAAATGTCCTGGTCACCACTATTTCTTCTCTTAAAAATATCAGTCATTCCCTAGAAACCCTTTTCCATATCTCTTCCAATTTGATAGATTCTAATCAGATAGATAGAGCCAAACTTACAGACACATAGACAGTGGGATAGACCCCATTTTCAAGCCTTTCTTTTCAAAGCCAGTTGGTTCTAGTTCTCCCTTATATAGATGCCAAAATAATTTCAACCCTCTTTGTCATCTTACAGATGGGATCACTGTAACTACACAGTGGATTCAAAACAGATTACTATAACCCCTATCACTATGAAAAGGATTTTTATCCAGCTTCTGTCTCTTTTGTAACATTTTCTTAATCATCCTAACATATTTTCAGTGTCATAACTATTGAGCAGAAATTTTCAGGTAACCATCTACACAGAGTGTTATTAAAATATCTTTGCCGCATAGCAATGGCTAACTTAGATTTCAATATTCTGTTTATATAACTGTTGGGGGAGAGGGGCTGTGTGCCTTATGTTGTTTTTATTGACAACTAATTTAATTTGCTTTTTTATTGTTCAGTCACTCAGTATCATGAAATCCTTCTGCAACTTCTCACAGTCGGGTTTAGCTTCGAGTACCCTGAATATTTTTGTCTCGTAAGGAAACTTTATCACTTCATTATTGAACATCTTTTTCAGATCATTTATGACTATGTTGAACAGTACATATCTTAGCACATATCCTGGGTCACTCACTTGATAATCTCTCTCCATTTATTTATATCTTTTGTTTCCTAATTATTAACCAATTAGTAATCCTACAAGACTTTTCCTCTGGCCCCATGATAGCTTAAATTTCCTTGAGAGTCTTCAATGATGGTCCATGTCAAAATCTTATAGGGATTTCAAGCATACTGTCCAGCTTCTTCATATGTTCATTGACTTCATCTACAAAAATCTCTCTGAAGTTTCCCAACTATACAGGAGTGAGATCCAGCCTGCTTAAATCCTATGTTTAAAACATAAACAGGGGAAGTTGAAGTTAGATAAAAGGAAGAAATTCTTTACTGTGAGGGTGGTGAGGCACTGGAATGGGTTTCCCAGGGAAGTTGTGAATGCTTCGGCCCTGGCAGTGTTCAAGGCCAGGTTGGATGAAGCCTTGGGTGACATGGTTTAGTGTGAGGTGTCCTTGCCCATGGCAGGGAGGTTGGAACTCGATGTTCTTCAGGTCCTTTCCAACCCAAACCGTTCTATGATTCTATGATTTTATAAGTCTCAAACAGCAAGTCAGTTTTTAACTTTCCATCTAATGTTAAAGAATTATGCTGATTTACTAGAAAAGTTCCTTGGGTGCTTAACTTTAGTCACATTTGCATGACCAGAAAGGCATGTCCCAGTGGAGCATAATTATGCCAAACCTACAGACCTGTCACAGTCCAGTTTGATGGTGCTTTTCACATAGACTAGTTTACAAATTACTCACCCACGGTGCAGACAAACTGAGCATGGGGCATTCTGCAATCTTGGGAAGGACAGAGCCTATGCTCCATGTTTGTGCATCAGCCTCTAGATGTTGCTATATCCTGGGCACAAACACACACCAGCCCCTCTCATCCTTCTTAAACTCCCTTTGTGCAGACATGAATGCTTTACTGTCTTTTTTAAAACAAGTTTTATGTCTCCCCAGATGTCATCTTCTGCTCTTGCTTCCTGTCAGGCATAAGGTAAGTAAGTGCTTTCTGGATGAAATCATGCCAGTGCCTTATGCAAGGATGTAATAACTTCCTTATCTGTAGCAGGAGTATCCACCCTACTACAGGCAAACCAGTCCATGTAGTTGGATTGTCTGCATTTCCGTACCTTTATACCAATTAAAGCTTAGTATAAAAACTGTCAAAAATAAAATCTATATTTTCATTTGAACCTCCTTTCTTTCCCCACTTCATAGGAAGTTCACATTTTTTTCTTTTTTTTTTTTTGTTGCTATGACTGAGAAGCTTTTAATTATTTGNATACCAATTAAAGCTTAGTATAAAAACTGTCAAAAATAAAATCTATATTTTCATTTGAACCTCCTTTCTTTCCCCACTTCCTAGGAAGTTCACATTTTTTTTTTTTTTTTTTTTTTGTTGCTATGACTGAGAAGCTTTTAATTATTTGTTGCAACTTCCTTTGAAAGAATAAACTGAATTAGACTTCTGGCAAGAGTTTTGGACTTTATTCTTTATTCTTTTTCTGTTCTCTAAGACGTAGCTTTCATGATTTTTCCACTCCTTATAGAGGCTTATTATTCCTAAATAACTCTTATGTAATTATTCATTCAATTATAAATGGAGGCTTCCCTTCTAGTTTTTAATTTTATTTTAAATTCCTCCTATCCTTAAAAAATTCTGATAGCTTAGACAAAGCTGACTGAGAGAAATTTCAGTCAGTTTCACTTTTAATTTCCTAATTTCTGCACAGATGTTTTTCATCCTCTCAGATAGGAACCCTGATCTATTTTCTATTGATTCCTTAAAATAATTTAATTGCAATAATATTAATGCCACATAATTCAAGTTATTGTCTATGGCCAGGTCTTCTAGAGCATCCTTGGTTTACTAGAGCAGATTCAAAAATAGATTTATTCCCTATACAGTCATGAAACCAGTAAGATGTAAAACTATCTATTAATACATCCAGGAATAATTGAGTTCTGGTTAGTTACTCAAGTTTTTGAGTTAGCTGAATTGTTGAGAAATTAATCATTTGTTACGCATTCTATAACTGGGAAGTTTTCCCACAATGACACAATTCCCAGTAGTATTAACAACTGTAACAATTTCAAGACATTTCTATATACATATCCAATTCTGATCCTGGAATCCATAGCAGGTGCTTAATGTCACCTCTATAAAACCTGTTTTAGAGAACCCTTAAAACAATTTTGATACAAATTGAATGTCTGTGGGTCCTTTTATAGCTATACTACTTCAAAGACATAGAATGCTAATCCATTGCTTTTAAATTTATTTCTATTCTACAGGAAGAAATTACATTTTTCAGTGCCCTTTTCAGTGCCTTATTTGATTACGGTATTTCACAATGTTTTTGAAATCCTTTAAATACTTATTTCATTATCCAAACATCACCGTCTTATTCCCAGACTCATTACGTTAATATGGGAGTATTTTAACTTGTTTTAGATTTCACTTTCTTTGCTGAGTATTTATATTAACTGTTAACTATCAGACTGTAGTTCCTGGAAGTATCAACACTTTAATTTCTCTTCAATCAACATTCTGATGATCTAGCATTCTTTTGTTCATCATGGCAATTTTTGTCATTGCTTGATCAATAGGATGGTGCCTGTTGCCCATCTCCAAAACTGTTCTCCTGCATCCCAAACACACAGAACAGATAGGCCTATAGAAATAATTTTATTTTTGGAAATTCAGAGAAGCTTGGACTGCTGAGGGAAGAAACAGACGAGCTCCAAGAGGGAGGATATGAAAGGGATTTGGAGGTGAAGGAATCAGTGATACGGAAATGGAGTCAGATGAGTAAAATGGATCATGAATCTCAAGGTGAGTGAGGAGATTGGCACTAAGAGATAAAGAGACTGATCATAGTAGGAAAAACAGGACCTAAAAGATATGACTGGAATTATGGCAAGGAGAAATGATATGTAGTTTTGGACCGGTGTAAATACAGTCTGAAAGAAATGTAGAGGCACTGAGGCAATGGGATGAAGCAGAAACCTTGGATTCCTGGTTTTCTGCTGCTAGCAAATATCTTTCAAACTCACTGGAAAGGAGTGGTCTGCACTGGCTGGTCCACATGCAGAATGACAACCTGCCAGATGGTGAACTATGTGACATCCAGTTTAAGTCTCTTGATAAAATATTTATTATTGCTAGTATCTCTTTGGGAAGTTGAGAATTTGGGAACCTTTACACTGAAACTCATAATATTAACAAAACATTAAGACAAATATTTATCAAGTAAAGATCTATCACTTATATATGAAGCTTTTGCATGCTGCTAAAGCTTTAAATCACATAATTACATGTTTCCAAGGACAGAAAGATTGCCACTGTTCTATGTAGATTCTGTGCAGTCTTATGGTGAGAGTTTTTTCTCTCATTTTCAGTTTTTCTCTCTTTTAAACATATATACTGATAAAAGTCCATGTAAGTATTGTTTTCCTGGTGCTGGGTACAATTTCAGTTTATTTCTCTGATACGTAAACCAACCTTTTTGACTTGAGAAGAAAACTGCACACGTTACAGTAGTCATTATAATACTGATAATAATTGATTCTTTAATGCAGATGCAGTATACACATCTTCCAGAATTTAGCAGAATTGATAGTGATTTAAGTCACCATGTCTTTTGTGCTTCATATCTTTCTTTCAAAATTATTAGTTTTAACTGAACAATGGTGATGGTAATTCCTATAACTAGTTACAGCAAATGTATTCACGAGGATAAATAAAGCACTCTCATCTTCTCTACAAGTCTGCCTAACTTCATCATTTAAGAATGCCAGAAAAACCATCATATTAAAAACACAAATTTTGTGAGGTTTCCTGTGTAAATCAGGAATGAGCAAACTCTACACAGAGGAAACTGAATGGGTCGTTTTTACTCAAAATCATTAATTTCTGTATCTCAAACCTGAAATAAAATTATGTATAAAGAAAAATCCCAGATTTGATGGATTTAAGATTTTCTTATACATCTTAAGTTTAATTTTCAGAAAGATCAAAAGAGTCAATAACAGTAAATGTTAAAATTTGTTTTTAAATAAGTTGGGGTAATATTCACCTTACCTGATGATAACTGTCTAAATGCAAGTTGTATAGTTTCAGCTAGTTATCTTGGCTCCATGAGCTGCAGACACTTCTAGTTCCTACTAAGAAAAATATCAAACATTATAGGGTTAAATTTTCTGAAGACGTTGATTTCTGTCTGCTAAGTGTGGGAGGAGCCTAAGTGACCAGGTATAGGTCACATCCATATCTTTTAGAAGGAAAATTGTGTTCTTATATATGTACAAAACCCAGGTATGTTTGTATCATAAATTATGCTTTAAGACTGTAATTCACAGTGAGCTATCAAAGACTACTGGTTAGAATCATATGTATGTTTATTATTTTCTCATTTTTTTCAGATAACACATAATTATACCAGAGCCAGATAGTCAAAAGTACTAAAACTCTAGAATCAAATATATCTTTCTGGTCATAAATTCAAACGTCTTTCTTTGATGAAGAAACATTTGTGTGACAGCCACTGTTTTCTCCACAAAGTACAAAAAACATATCCATTTTTTTCATTTTGATTCATCAGAAACTTTTGGCCCTGAAAAGCTTACCCAAACAGTGATGACTGGTGGGGAGTGTGTGTTACAGGAACTGTGTTTTATTGCAGAGAGTCTGCAAAAAAAGATATATATCCTTTAGTTCAGGTAGTTGCAGTCTCTATGTTTTTAACAGTTTACTATTGCACTTCTTCAAACAAACAAGATTTTCTTATATAATTTTCTATTCTTTCATGTCCTTCTCCCTTTTTATGCCTTGCATCTTCATCTGCTGCTTTCTAATTGCTAGGGAAAGGAGACAAGATGCCCCATTGGGAACAGATGGCTTTCTGGAAATCAACCAACCAGGACTACTCTTGGAATAGATTTCATCTGCAGGCCCCACACAGAGGTAATATATGATACCTACAAATAGATAGTGCTCCAAAGGCTTAGGAAGGAGAAAAATGTATCCTGCTGGAGTTCTTAAGCTTGTTATGACCACAACTTGCCAACAGAAAGGCAGGCATAAAAAAGAATCCTATATTTAGCATTCAATTTTTGAAGTTAGTTTTCTTTGCTTCCATAAAGAAGAAAAGCTATCACTGTGATACAGACAGCTATGCTTAAAAAGCATTGTTTCTAAAGGGCTGTATTTTACTTCTCAACGGTAGATTTAATACAAAATTCAAAATCAGCTGAAATGCTATTTTACTTTATAAAATGGTGTGAGCTACAAGATATTATATGAAAAGAATGTTCAAGTCTTCACAGGAGCAAGAATCAATAATATAGGAAAAATTTGTTGGATTACAGTAAGCTTCAAGAATTGTCTTTGTCAATGTTACGTCTTTCTCGCACCTTTACTTTACTTTCATTATAGACAGGAGAGATATTTTTTGCAACATTTTATAAAATACATATTTGGTTTTGTTTGGTTTTCCTCAATATAAAACAAAATTTATGATAACCATATTGTACACGGCTGTTCTGTGTCTGGAAAATATTATTCTGAGGTTATGGATGGGGCTATAAAACTGAGAGATGAGAGATATACTGTTTATGGTAAAAAAATACAAACTACAAATAGGAAAGTGACAACAGTACTCTGTATCCTCAGGACTCCAACCTCAGCCTTGAAATAATGTGTGGTTTACTTATTGTTCCTGTTCACAAAGCAAAGTGAGTATTGGGAAACTTCATTTTTAATTATGAAACAAACAGACAAACAAAAGTTCTATCTTTTTTGGCTATGGATAAGAGTTAGTGAAAGGGATCTTAAAAATTCAAATATTAGAATGCAAGTACCGGAAAGAAAATATCAACGGTACTAATTTTATAACAGCATTTAACACTTCAGTCACATTGGTGTTTTGAGGAAGAAAAATAGCTTGACTGTTTTTTGCCCAAGTGGGTTTACAATAGGGTTACCAATGTTATGACCACTTTTGGAAACTTGGAAGAGGTTCCTTTTTATTATGACAAGCAACTGTATGGAACAGTTAGAAATAAAATCATAACTTAGATACATGTTAGCAGTACAAGAAAAAGGAAAAATAAAAAAGACAAGATACAATCCTTTGATAAAGGTGGAAAATGGGATACTGCTTTCCTCAGGAGCATTCAAGAGAAATGGCAAGCATGGAATAGTAAGTATTAGTTAGAGTGTTTATATTACCTATACAATATAAACTAGAAAGAGCTATTTAGGCTACAAGGAGAGTAACTATACACATCTCCTGTGCGGAAAGGAATGTTGTTCAATTTCTGAGGCAACCTTTGGACATTTTTACTATTTGACTGTTAGGGTGGTGAGATGCTGGAATGGGTTGCCCAGGGAGGTTGTGAGTGCTCCATCCCTGGCAGTGTTCAAGGTCAGGTTGGATGAAGCACTGGATGGCATGATTTAGTGTGAGGTGCCCCTGCTTATGGCAGGGGGGGGTTGGAACTAGATGATCTTAAAGTCCTTTCCAACCCTAACTATTCTATGATTCTATGATTCTATGACTAAGCTCATTTTGGTTTTGAGGTAAGAAGCTTTCAGTGAAGGGGGAAGGTGCCAAGTTCTGCATGTAAGCCACATGCACAAAACTAAGCCATGACTGGTGCTCTGGGCACAGTACAGGAACAGATTTCCAGGTGCAAACAAGAAGCCCTTGGCACATGTGGGATGGTTTGTTTTAACTTGTGTCAGTTGCTAATGGCCTCAAGGAGTTGCTAACATGACCAAGGCAAGTCAGGGCTTTCTTGTCCATGCCCTCTTTTCCTTGGCTGGGAGTCATGGCCATTGGTGAGTTTTTCTGAGACTGTCATAACGCAAAGTGCAAGGGAACAGTGGGCTCACATTGATTTGACAGATGGACCACTTGGTGAATAAGGAATTGGCTGAATGGTCACACTCAGAGTGTTGGTCAATGGCTGAAGGTCCAGGTGGAGATCAGTGATGCACGGTGCTCCTCAGGGGTGGGTATTGGGACCAGCGCTGCTTAACACCTTTGTCAGTGACATGGACAGTGGGATCGACTGCACCCTCAGCAAGTTTGCTGATAACACCAATTGTGTAGTGCTGTCCAGAGAGACTTTGACAAGCTCAAGAGGTGGGCCTGTATGAACCTCGTGAAGTTCAACAAGGCCAAGTGCAGGGTCCTGCACCTGGGTCAGGGCAATCCCAAACACAAATACAGGCTGGGTAGAGAATGAATTGAGAGCAGCCCTGAGGAGAAAGACTTGGGGGTGTTGGTTGTTCTTCCACTGCTTTTCCCAATGATGGTAGTAAGGTCTGGGAGTAGAATGCAAGTAATTTTCCACAGATAGCTTTCTCCACAAAACCTGTGTCCACTGAGGCTTTTCTCAGACAAATGGTGACTTGATCAGTCATGACTTTCAGCTCCGTTATCTTGTCTGTGTTTGAGTCACTAGTCTAGCAATTCATTTCTCCAACAAGATTATAATCTTTAAACTGAAGCAAGACAATGTTTCTGCATTTCCCAGTCTCTTAATATCTATCAGGAAAAGGAGATTGATGCTGTTCCATTTCATTTTATTATAGCTTTTGACATGGCAGGAAGTGGAATCTTTGCTTTTAATTGGCTGGCAGTCATAGCTCTGGGAGGAATGCAGCCTTGAATACAGTAATTAATATTAAATGAAACCATTCCAGTTACTGTGCATTAATTTTGGCATGTTAAACTACTAAGTATATGAGGGATATGTTCTTACAATTAGCAATAACAAGGACATCATCTTTAGAAGCGTCACAGCAGAAACTGTGATCTACATAAGTTGTTAATAAACACGATTATGTAGTAATTTTGTCAGTGGCAGGGAATTTGTAGTGATAATGCAAGGTATCCCATCTCTTCCAATCTAGGTTACACTTTTAATCTAGGTTACAAATTCTGATTTCTAACAACTCAAGATTGTAATTCTGAGTCCAAGCAGTTGGCTATTAAGGAAGAGCTAGAGACAGTAATCATCAGAAGATCTTAAAGATTTTCCTGGACATCAATTTTTCTGGGTCATAACTTTAAAGCTTCAGCTCAGTAATGAAACTTCTATAGTTTGGACATCTCAACTCAGAGTTGCCTGAAATATTAGTCTGAGTTTGTCAGATTCAAGAAGAGGTTTGTTGGTTTTTTTTTTAATAACACATTGTTCAGGCTTTGGAATGCATGCATTTAATCTGCAGCATTTCTTTATATTCCTCTGTATTTACTATGGAAAATATCTGATGTTTTACAATTGATGGAATAATATTCTGGTGTATATATAGATATAATAATTTTGAGCATTTAAAAGATTTTAGTGGCCACTGTAAGTCACTGTAATTGAAAAACAAATGCAATGTCTAATTAATCACTCATTATTGATGGAATAATTAATACTTAAGTCAACAGAAAAAAAATCAAGCTTTCTGAAAAGTGGGTACCTTCATTTACATATTCAATTTCATCTATTCATCATCTATTATGGTAGATAATTATTGAAAGTTACTGCCTTCATCTTTAAATACATAGTGTATTTAAAGCAGTTTAACTTGTTTGATAAGGTGATTCAACTATTATTTTCATGTATGGATTTAAGTGAACTGAGTTAAGCCTGATTGTCCTCCACATACCTTACAGAGAGATGTGCAGCATGCTCCCAACAATTCATAGAGCCAATGAATGACCCATTCCTTGATTATCAGTGAAGCGTTCTAGTCTCTCTTGTCACAGAAGTATTTTTATTTTGTGAAAAAATGTAGGTTTTCCCCATCAGATCATAGATGGAAATCTGGTCACACAAAGGTAGAGTACATTCATATTAGTATATCTGACCCACATATTATCTGCACAGCACAACATATGATAGACCATGTATCTCAGACGACTCAAGGTTTCTTCAGTTTATTAAATTTTACCAAATAAAGTGATATTTGTACCAGATGACAAGGTATCATGTATTTGAATTACACTGTGAGAATCTTTCCTAACATGCAGCACTGCATGGTTACCTCATCATTTTATACCAATTCAACCTTTGCTATTTAGAACAGCCCTTTTCAAAATTCATCCAAGATTTGCCTTTTTCCATTTCCATTGTGTTATTCTCTTCAGATATTCTTAGTACTTAGCCTTCTCTTCAGCATCTACTCCTCAAATACCTACGGAGAGTTAGCAAATACCATTTTAGTTACTCTGTAACCAAGCAGATATATTCCACTTGTGAGAGCTTTCCATCTGAAATAACACTTTCATCTGCACAGCTGTTATACTTTTCCTCTTTGATCTTTGTTTGTTTACAGCTTTCTCATATTTTGGCATCCATATTATACACACCTTACAGCTTTAGAGAGAAAAAAAAAATAAAAAAATAAATCTCCAAGTTCTACTGAACAGTAGAACTGAGTTATTTTACTGCAAGGTGTATTAACATAAAAAACCCAATTTCATCTACCAATTTACAGATCTACAGGTCTACAAAGTAGCCATATAAATAGTTAAGCTAACTTCAAACAGGCAACATCACTCTTTGTAGTTAGAAGAAAGCTGAGTAAAAGGGAAAGAACTTTTTGCACACTTAAAGATTTTATGCTAAATCATTCTTATGCGGTCATTTCTATATATGCTCTGCTCTTTTGTCTAATTCAGAAAGCAACCAAGAAATTTAACCCTGGGATAAAATCCAATTTATAGGCTTTTTTTTCCTCTTTTTGTCAGTAGATGACAAGAAGTTAGTGTAAGTCTACAGGGACGGTGGGGAGGGACTCTTCATTAGGGACTGTAGTGACAGGACAAGGGGTAACGGGTTCAAACTTAAACAGGGGAGGTTTAGATTTGATATGAGGAAGAAATGACTGTGAGGGTGGTGAGGCACTGGAATGGGTTGCCCAAGAAAGTTGTGAGTGCTCCATCCCTGGCAGTGTTCAAGGTCAGGTTGGATGAAGCACTGGGTGGCATGGTTTAGTGTGGCAAGGGGGTTGGAACTAGATGATCTTAAGGTCCTTTCCAACCCTAACTATTCTGTGATTCTATGATTAAATCACAACCAAAAAAATGAGTCTGACAGCCTGAATTTCTAAATATTCTAAAGCAAGATGATTTTGAGAATTTAAAAACAAATTCACGGTTACTGCAAAGAATGGTTGAAATTGGCATATATCATGTTTCTAATACAATATCCACATAATCCTCCATCTCAGTCCAACTTGAAATATTTATCTGTAGTAGCTAGAAAATGCAACATTTCCATATAGCTTATTTCTGATGTAATCTATGCACCACAATCTTGATATTTCAGGTTTCAATTTTTTCCCTAAGATTTCAAATATAAGCACCTTTCATGAATTGTCAATTTTAAAGAAATTACTATTTATCAAATATTTATCAGAGCATGTCCACCATCCCCTAGTAGACCTGACCTACAAACTGGGGTCCCATGTTCAAGGTACCCAAACCCTTGACTATGGCACCACTCTTGTAATCAATTATTAACCTGTCCAATCCTCCTAGCTTTTTTAAGGTCCTGGAGAACGGATGAAAAAACAATCTGATCTCCAGAGCCCCTGACCACCTCTCCCAGGGCTCTGTAGTCCTTCTTTATGTCCCCCAGGCTGCTACTATCTACGTCCCTAGCACCCACATGTATCACTGGAAGCGGGTAATAGTCCATGGGACTTACCAGAGCAGGCAGCCTCTCTGCAACATCCCTGATCCATGCTCCGGGTAGGCAACACACTGCCCTCGAGACTGGATCAGGCTGACAGAGAGGTGCCTCCGTGCCTTTCAAAGCATGGGGACCTGAATATCACACTTTCTCAAGGAAACCCTTCAAAGGTTAACTGATAGACAAGGGTAGCTTTGAAGAGTCACTTAGAGGTATTTACAATGCTGACTGACTGCCTTCAAGGATTTTGAAGCTTAAAGCTGTGTGATGGTGTATCAGTAATGACTAAACACCTGGGACTGAACTCAGTATAATCTGCAATTTAGTATTCTCTTTATCTCATTAGAACTAAAGACAATTTCCACCTAACTCACCTGGATCTGAAATAAAATCAATTAACATTTTTAAAGTACTCTGAGAACACCAGCCAATAAACTCCACAGAAAATAAAATACCCACATTAATATTGTCAAACATCTCATGTATCTGGAAGCCTCTTTAGAATTTGTTAAATAAGTTGAAAGGAGGAACCTATATGGTAAAAATGTACAATCTAAATAAACAGACAGCCTTTGTTGCATAGCATTACATAATTTTGGTTTAGAGACATATTCTGTTGCAGCTGATAATAAGCCAGGCAGTGTGAATGCAAATGTAAATGAAGTGCTAAATGATGAATTACACCACTCCGATTACACATCAGAAAAAACATCCTTTATCTAGCCTGTTAGTGCCAAGAATATTACTTAATACAACAGGAAAGGTTGAAGGGAAATGGGGGAAATGCAGTGTAAGTACAGCATTATTCAATAGCAAATGCAATGTGTAGACAGGGTACTCTTTTGTATCAGTGTGTTCAGAGTACATACTTGCATTATTCTTTACGTTCTTATAAGATATTTTTTGAGAAAATGTTAGATGAAAGATTGTGTTTGATCAATTCCACATTTTCCATATCATCAGTAAAAGCCTTTAAACCAGATGGAAAGAAGAGGTAACCAATACCATAGCCTCAAACCAAGTACTCAGATCCTGATCTAGTTAAACACCTAAGCATATGTTTAGCTTTAAATATGTTTCCCCCATTTTTAGATTATTTGTGTGCTTAAAGTCAAGCATATATCCGCATGCTTTGTTTATCAAAGCTGAACTGAGCTACGTTCAGGCATAATACACATGTAATACTTAGACCTCTAAAACACTTAGTGTAGTCCTAACAATTTTTAGTCTAATTATCAACAAAAAAAGTAGAACCATTGAATTATTTGGGTTGGAAAAGATCTTTAAGATCACTTTGATCAACCATTAACCCAGCACTGCCAAGTCCACCATTAAACCAGGTCCCTACGTGCCACATTTACGCATCTTTTAAATACCTCCAGGGATGGCGACACAACCACTTCCCTGGGCAGTCTGTTCCAACTGTTGACAGCTCCTGCTGAAGAAACTTTTACTAATATCCAATATAAACCTCCTCTAGTGCAACCTGACACCATTTCCTCTTATACTATTACTTGTTACCTGAGAGAAGAGACTAATACCCTTCTCACTACAACCACCTTTCAGGTTGCTGTAAAGAGTGGTAAGGTATCCCATGAGCCTCTTTTTCTCCATATTAAACAAATCCAGTTCCCTCAGCTACTCCTCATCAGACTTGTGCTCCAGGCCCTTTACCAACTTCATTTACCTTCTCTGGACCCACTCCAGCACCTCAATGTCTCTCTTGTTGTGAGGGGTCCAGAAGTGAACACAGCATTCGAGGTGTGGCCTCACCAGTGCCAAGTGCAGGGGGATGCTCATTGTCCTAGTCCTACTGGCCACACTATTTCTGATACAAGCCTGGATGCTGCTGGCCTTCTTGGCTGCCTGGGCACAAGCTGGCTCATATTCAGCTAGCCGTCCACCAACACTCCCGGGTTCTTTTCTGCTGAGCAGCTTTCCAGCCACTCTTCCCCAGTCTTGTAGCATTGCATGGGGTTGATGTGGCCCAACTGGAAGACCCGGCACTGAGCATTTTTAAACCCCATATAGTTGGCATCAGTCTATTGATCCAGCATGTTCTGATCCATCTGTGGAGAGTGATCTGGAGAGGTTTCCCTTACGCAGATCAACATTCCTGTCCAACTTGGTGTTGTCTGCAAATTTACTGAGGGTGCACCCAATCCCCTCACCCAGATCATCAATAAAGATATTAAACAAAAGGTATTAATCAAAACTGGCCCCAGTACTGAGCCCTGAACAATACTGCTTGTGACTGGCCACCAACTGGATTTAACCCCATGCACCACAGCTCTTTGGACCCAGCCATCCAGTCTGTTTTTTACCCCGCAAAGGGTATTCTCAATTCATTGACTTTCTGCATGTTCTGTTTTCAGCATGTTCCATATTATCAATCTATCACTTAATCAGCTTTTCATTCATTATAGGTATACATAATATTGCATGAAATATAAATGAACAATTCTGGTTTCCTCTCCTAAATCAGCAGAAGTGTTTGTCCAAGTCCAGATGTTCTACACAAATGATCTCTTAGTCTCTAGTATATCTAAAGCAAAGAGCCAAACCAGTGCACTTCTAAGTCTGGATTCTCTAAGTATTGGCAAATACTTATCACTACTGATATCTACAGAAAGTCCTTAAAGATCTGAAAGAAGACCCTATATATTATCTCTGCAATAATTTCTGCTGCTTCAAAGAAAATATTCTACTTTGTATAACACAATTTGAGTCTTCCTCAAATGAAGAGAACTTTGGTACTTCTTAAGCATTTTTGTTCCTGATAATTTCTCCAGACTAAAAACTCACCATTCATTATATGCAGGAGCCAATGGATTAAAGTTTCACTCCAGCTTGCTCAGACTCTAATAGCTCTTTCCACTTGGGTATTAATACTGTACAGAAAACTTTCACATACTCCTTGGTTTGCTCTTTGTCACTACCACTGGAGACAGTGGTAGGAAAAGTGTCTAAAAACATCAGATATACCAGCTAAACAATGAGTATCTGTCTAGCTCTTTCAAAGGGCTTGCTTTGGTGCTACCACTTATTACATTTAAAACAAAGCTTCAAATATAACAAAGCAAAACATAATCTAGCTCTAGTATTGTCACTGGCTCTACCAAGCTAACAGGAGGATCATGGAGCAAAAAAAATTGTTTAGTTACATAAGCCACCAGGTATTGAAGGGATCTCACACAGGGAGCAGATCTGGAGAAAGAAGTGCTACTGTTACTTTGCCACATTTGAGAGTAGAACACTTTTAAACCACCTTGTTGCTTTTGCTTTCCTTTCATCTGTGGCCCATAGTCAAGGCTTTTGAGGAACTCACACTGGGAATGTGGCCAACTGCTACAAAGGTTGTTGCATGATTTCTGAATTATGTTCCTGAGTAAGGCAGATGTTGTTTAAAGTACCACATGCAAAACACTAAAATAAGAATGACCAGTAAAGCAAGTAAGTACTATAGCACATTCCCCAGAATAGATTTTATCCATTATGTATGTTTGGCAGCTGGTCCATGAGTGTTGCACTAAGTGAGAAAAGAGAAGAGGGAAAGCAAAAAAAAA